>NIUQ01005225.1:0-11269 GCA_002796945.1 Plectus sambesii
GGATGAGAGCGTACGGCGAGAGAAATGAGGAATGTGTATTCAATTTCCGTAAACTTGGGGCCTCTCTCGACGATACCGCTGATGATCTCGTCCGGACTCTTGTAGAGCATCTCGAAGAACTTGCGCGCCGTGTCGAGGTCGGGCTCGCGATTGCTCGTAAGAGCGCTGAGGCACTGCTGCAGCGAGAAGATGTTGCGGCACATGCGCTTCTTGCCGTTGTCGTTGATCTTCTGGATGTGCTGACTCGAGTGCATGAAGATGACGGAGACCAAATGGCCGAGTCCTTCGAACAAGTAGCGCACTTTGCGCGGCTGAAGCTGCGCGCTGAGCAGCTCATGCAGCTGGACGAGGTCGCGGTTGAACGCCAGGATGCGACGGTCGGCCTCTTGGCTCTCCGACGCTCCGATCACGTGCGAGCCTTGTCGCGCTAAGGGCAGCAAATGGTAGAAGCAGTGCACGCGCACCTCCAAGTGCAGCATCAGTAGACACGTGCCCGCCATCTCCTCCAGCTCGCTCAACCGCCTCTCCAGCCCCACGCTCAGCGCCTCTATCACGGGCGGCCCGTCGCTGTCCGACGTCGTCATCTCCACTACCGCCTGCTTCAGACGTTCCGTCGTCGAGGTCGGCAGTTGCGCCAGCGTCCGTTGCACGCTCGCGCAGAACCATTCGAGCGACTCGTGCATGTTCGCCAACGAGCGAATGTGCGGCACGTCGGTGATCACCTCCCAGTCTTCGATCTTCTTCTGCGTGCCGAGGTTCGCTGAAATGATAACGTTTATTTCAATATGCATATATTGTCAATGAAATTTCAACAAACCAATGAGAATCTCAGATTCGCGCTGATTTCGTCGACGAATCTCGTCGGCGCTCTCGACCATCGGCGTCGTGGGGGCGGTGGGAGGACTGAAGAGTGAAGGCGTTTGCAGGGCTTGCAGCGGTTCGATGACGAGGGACAGCCAGTTGGGCAGCGACTTGAGCAGCCGACTGATGTCGGGATCGACGGCCCAGGCGGCGCTGATCTTGCGCCACTCCATCGGCTCCATACCGTCCGGTTGGCGGATCGATCGCGTCGCCTGATCGTACACGGTCTTCGTACATCGACGGTACTCGGCCAGAATGAGCAGCCACAGCGCGGC
Source organism: Plectus sambesii (assembly GCA_002796945.1). NCBI lineage: Eukaryota > Metazoa > Nematoda > Chromadorea > Plectida > Plectidae > Plectus > Plectus sambesii. Next base: position 1,137 of record NIUQ01005225.1, read on the forward strand.
CAGCCTGTCGGCGAACGGCGGCAGCGCTTGCATCAGATCGCTCACGTACACGCACAATTCGAATGTTCGCGCGCTGCTCGTCAGTACCTCCTGAAAATTACGAATTACATCTCTTTTCTGTGTTATTCACGCCGGCATCATTTATTTATGATAATCGCACTTGGCGACTTACGCTATGCATATATCATTTTACGTCATGAATTTCACACGTTCTCGCGAACATAAGGACAAATTACCCGCATTAGCGCGACTGATTGTCAATACTAAAGAGAATTGCGAACGCACACATACCGGAGAATTTCGCAGTCGCTGTTCCTCTACGCTGATGACAGTCTGCCAGGAGTCGGTCGCTTGCAACGCGGCGTCGGCCTTTTCGCGCAGTTCGTTTTGCACTCGAGGAAGGAATGTTTCGCCGACGAAGGACTTGAGGAATACGTGCAGTTGACACGGCTCGTTCAACCGTAGTTTCTGCTCAATCTCCGTCGCAAACTTGGCCAGACCGCGATACACTGCGGTTACGTTCGCTGCGGCTGGAGGACACACATGCGCCCCACTGCCCGGTGTCTGAAATCGTTCAGTTTCATGCGTCGTTCTTTAGCCAAGAGTAAGAAGAGCTATATATCTCCTATACGTGATCTCTAGTCTACAGACAAGATTTTCATAAAGTTAAGCAATGTTCAATGGAATGCAATAGCTGCTGTGGAAAGTCTCATTTGTTAACTGAGGGGTTCGACTGGTTTACCGCAGTTGATAATTGATCGGTGTTTAATGCGCGGAACATAGCCGAATATTGTAAATGAAATTTATAATACGGGCGGGACCAAAGCTTAATTTTGTGGTCAAATAATCAAAATTTTGACTACATATGCATCAGTTCTCAAAGTGCTGATTGCATATCAATTGTCAACCATGAAAAAAAGCAAGCGCAATGTTCGCCGTGCAAATAGAGTGTGGTACGATGTGTGATAGTGACGAAAATGAAAACGAACTTGTAGAGTGATTTCTCGCAGATTGCTTCGACCAACATGCGTCGNTCGCCGTGCAAATAGAGTGTGGTACGATGTGTGATAGTGACGAAAATGAAAACGAACTTGTAGAGTGATTTCTCGCAGATTGCTTCGACCAACATTCGACGATCCGTGACGCATAGCGTGCGCGGCGGCGTCGAATCGAAAGAGAGCCGGTTTTTGCACGCGAGCCGAGGGTCGTTTCGCGAAGTAAGAAGATAGCGACGCGGCGGCTGTCTGGTTGAGTCGGGCCGACGTGGCGGCGGTCGCTCCCACGCCCGACACGTCTAGATAATCGTTGAGCAACTGCTGCAAGGCCACTTGCACTTGCGTCCAGTAGTCGTCGATGGCGAACAACTCGACGCCGGTCAGACGGCGCGTATCGCTGACACGTGTCAGTTGAGCGAGTAGCAGTGTGTGCAGCACGCCCGACACTTTCAGCTGTCGGAAGAGCAGGTGGAGCAATTCGGAAAGATGGTGCGCGTCACCGACGGCCGCTCCACCCTGATCGACGCTGGGTCCCAACGCGATCGCCTGCCGCTCGTGGTAGAAGGCGGCGGTGAGCTGTACGGCGCGGTTGAGACCGCGCTGGATGCCGTGCTTCACTTTCTCGATGGCTTCGGGGAGACGGCGCAAGACGGCGAGCGCCTCGACAAGTACGGCGAGAAGGTGGGCGGGATGGCGGTCGAGCTCCTCGACGCTCTCCTGCACGGCGCACGCGTTCTCCGCCAGTCGCACTCCGCTCTCCTCCGTCGCTTTCAGACACGCTCCTTCGGCCAACGCCGACTTGCTCAGTACCGCCGCTACCATCGCCGAATGACCCATGCTATTGGCGTTAACCGTCTTGAACACTTCGTACATCTGCTCCTCGCACGGGCGTATATATAGGAGATTCATTATTTCATCCATCATCTGCGTGAACAGCGCCTAAAATTAAAGAGAAAATGAGGAATGCAAAATATGAAACATAATCACTCTCATGTAGCATAATGCCTCGGAATGCATAGTGCATAGGAAATGGAGAATTTTGCCTCAAAATTACAGAAAACAAAGTATAGTGAGGAGGAGAGTTGTGAAGTCAGTTAAGTCAAAGAGCTAACACAATTAATTGACTTTTGGTCTGTATAGAATAACTTATCATTTATGAACTGAATTGCCATCTATGGTCATTACGCTCCCGCCACTAATCATTACAAAGAATCCGTATTCTTTCCAATGAATAAGTTCGCATTAGATATCAAGTGGAAGTAACGTACATCATTTGTCTTTCGAAGGCCATGCTTCAAATCGGAGAGTCCGTCAATATCTCTCAAATCGCCCTCTACGCTGACCACTGAAAAGAGAAAGTATTTTTTGGGAGGAAAAGTACAAACAGGCATGAAGAAACTGACTGGCATCGAGCAGTTTGTCCGCAGCCGTGAGGTACTGTCGGTTGGCGGCGGCTTCATGTACTCGAGCGCCAATGCTCCTAACATGATCGCTGAAATAGTCCACCGCTTGACACCGATAACAATACCCTCAACATTTTCTCATCATTAATTATAGTATACCCCAGTTATCGTACGTTTGCTCGGTTAGCTAATGAACATTTTATATTCTGAGAAGAAATGTGTGAGACACGTGCGAATGCAGCAGCTTAATCCTTCTATTTTCGTCATGAGATTAGAATTTAATCTTTCAGTGAGCTCCTTAGAAATATCTGCATATTAGCTGTTGGCCGATGTTTCTCGACGCAAGCATTAAGACTAAATGTAATAATGATATCACGAGTGCACCCGGTCAGGGTGATAAGTTCGAATGTGAGACAGTTTCAATGAACAACGAGAGTTTCTCGAAAACACGGCCTTTCCTCTGAAGTTTAATATCGAGGAGCGGTAAACAATATTGCAGAAAGAACTGAAAATAAAGCAATTTTACCCGAAAAAAAACGCCAGATGGATTCAATTGATGTCGTTAAAAATTCTTTCGTAACTTCTTGACAAAATGCAACAAGAGGAACTAATTTGGAGAGAATCCGGTGAAAGACGCAAGAAATGTCGTAATCGCTTGTATAAAAACACGCAATAAGACAATACAAAACGAGCATTTGCGCATGAATATTCACTCAATCAACAACTGTGACGCGAATTCCAACCAAGAGAAACGTACATTTGCTCGAGCAGTTGACTAACGTATTTCTGCTCGGCACTTTCCAGCCATAGCTTTTTCAAGTCATCGCGACGGCATTGCAGCAGAGATTTGCACGTCCCAAGGCTGTTCCGTATGTTACATAGACGTTCTCTCGCGGCTGCAAACGGCCCTCTAAATATCGACTGAGCAATACTTTGACTCAACTGACCAGTGATTCGTGACGACACTTTTCGAAAAGATTGCAGCGATGTTGTCAGATCCTCCTGATGAGCTAAAATTAAAAAGATTTTTACATCATCAACAATTCAACAATCAATTAGACAATCATCATGCTTTGGTGATTATTTCAAATAGCTTTAGCGTTAGTGGAAACATTAGTGCCTACCCCACCCTCAATACTGTCTCATGTATACCCTGTTGCATTACGGTGGAGGAAGTAATGAATAGTAGCAAACGTGTAGCGCACCCCCTGTAGCAGTCGTGGGGTATTGTAGGGTCTATTGTTACGTGTTTTACAGTGTCTGTACAGCATGATCGTTCAAGCTCTCAATTAGACATTGAATGGACGCAAATACCCACAGGAAACGAGTCCGTCGATAATGCGGCCCGATTCGCGGTAGCCAATCTCCAGTCGCTGTTTCTCCAGTTCGCGCTGGTCCATCGACACACTCGTTGTCAACGTTCGAATGACATTGACGAGAAGTCCAGCCTGAAATCGCCGGCTTTATGCCCATCACAACAGTCAATTGGATAGGTAATAAAGATAAGAGTTGAGCGAGAAGTTGGTTTAACTGCTCTTGCATGAATCACTTGCTTGATATGAAATGATGCATCTGGTTATTATATGCAAGAAAACTGTATGAAAGGGTCGGAATTTGACCGTCTCCTGCTCTCTCTCTCTCTCTCATCTGCCCAACAATCAATATTCAGCTTTTCGACTAGAAGATGGTCGCAAAATGACCTACCGAAGCTCCGGTGCTGGGGGCAGAACTTCCGCTCTCGGGGCGATTGCGCGGCGCATGCTTGCGCGCCATCGGTTCTGGCTTAAAGTTTGACATCCTCGAGCTTCGCTTGATTGCGCTGAATCTCTTCTGATCAAATCTTCTTCCACAATCTACCTGGAAACACGATTCATCGTCGTTCAACTGTGTCGGCCTTCGTTGTCGCTTCAAAATATTGCTGCCCATTTCTACCGTATCCCTTTCTCATACCGTATCTTGCAGTCAAGAGAATCCTTTCGAGACCTTATGAATCAGACGTCGACAAGATATTGCGCGAATTTGATGGTCGGCCGATTTCGTCCGCTGCCGTCCCTTCAAGAGCGCTGTCAGTCATTGGCGCTCGGAATCTGTCACCGTGCCACGACGTCATTCTTTTTTATTGTGTCGCTGCTTTCACTGTACCTTCTTATTATAAGGCACTGTCTTCTCTTCGCTTATTGCTTTCCACTGATTATTGCTTCGTTATTACTGGAGGCGACCAAGTCATTATTTCTGGCATGCCACGGAGGAAGCAAGACCACCCAATCCGACATGCTCCTCGTGCCGGCGTCTCCAGCGGCGCTGCTGCTCCGATCGAGGACAAAGGTACTGCAAATCAGAAATCATGTGCAGTTTTGCGTTGCCAACAAGTCCGCCGGCTGTTTTCATTTTGTTGTCCGACTCATCGCCCTCTAGCGCTTATCAAACGTTCAAGGTTTTTTTGGAATGTGCTTAGGACGGCGAGCAAAGTGTCTATTGCTGCAGCTGATAGCGTTTTCTTTGTGCATCAGCGGTGCGTTGCTGATTGACGGTAAGGGCGGGGGTAGGAGAGGTTGTTTGTGCATGTTAGAAGCAGCGTGTGAGAGGCGAATACGAGCCGACGGGTCTGGCGAATCTGCCGAAAGTGTTTACACCGATGCGTGATTGATTGATCGCGTCTCGGCGAGCAAATGGAACGGCCCTAACTGTGTTGCGCAAGGGTATCGTTGGAGATGAGCGAGACGGGGGTGTCTCATCTTCGAAGGCCGAGTAGGAGGAGGAGTGGCACAAGTGGGCCGAATTAGCTGTGGACACGCAGAGGGGATGGCGTGCTCGTCGACCGGACCTGTCACATCACTCCGTTGCGTGCGGGCCTTATCGGCGCGTCCAAGGCCGGGCGCTGCGCCCGGCATCGTCGTCGACGCCGGCGTGAATCGCCGTCGGCCCACAGTTTGATTAATGCTAGTTCGAATGGGACGCCGGACGGCTGAGGAGCCCGCCGGCGAGACGCGTGGTCGTTTATTCCTTGTGACAAGTGTCAGGTAAATCAATCACATGTGACAGGAACAGGCGAGCCATTATCATGGTCTGCGTGCCGTGCAAACAGGACGGTGGGGACGGACTACTTGGGCGAAGGCGAGGGGGGCAGCTGCCTCGGCCGGCTCGGCTTGGGGGCGGATCGCGCCTTGGAGCGCTAGTCGGAGTGCGGCGCGGGGAAGTGTGCGTGTGTCAGATTTTGAATGATTGATGTCCGGACGCGCTTGATTGATCTTCAAGTGACACTCATTAATCTTGGATAATGACATGCCAGTTTCGGACGGGGTTCGTGTGAGACGGCGCCGCGAGGGTCGGCGAAGGAGAGGGGTGGGCTGCGGACGGACGCGCTTGCGTGTGCCGCACATCTCATCCGGTCAGCCCCGTGACTGATTGCGACGGCATCGCCGCACCGGCGGCAGCAGCAGCAGCCACCGACCGATTTGCTGGACGAGTGTGCGCGAGCGACGACATGCGCCGGCCGCCGTTCTATGATTGATTGACGAGCGAGGCGGATATCCAAGCCGTTTGTGCCCCGTGTGTCTGCCATGCTGGCGTCTGCCTTCCGGGGACCGTCCGTCGTCGCCCATGGCTCCTCACGCCGCGCCGCCGCCGCTACATCTTGCAGTCATCTGTCAGCGTCAACCCGACTGCCGGCGCTGTGGAAAGGTGTCTGCGCGTTGTAAATCATGGGGCTGGGTTGTTTTATGCCGCCGGCGTCGGCATGCCGAGCGGCGACTAACGATGAGCTACGATCCGCCTCCTCGTACCGGCCAACCGCCGTGACGCCGACGTGACTCGCGCGGTGCTGCACTCGGTCAACGCCGCCGTTGCTAGATTCGCTGATTGATCTCCTAGGCATTCGCTATTCATTCTCTCCAACCGCTCAGTCACTCCTCTTGTCTTCAGACCACCGCCCGACCACTTCGGGCGTCAAGTCGAGCGCGGGTGCGTCGCTCGATCAAGACGTCGCGTTGGACCTCTCCGTCAAGCGGCAGCGAACCGCCCAACAGACGCCGTTCTCAGTCGATCACCTACTTCGAGCGAACGCTGCGGCGGCAGCAGTAGCAGCGGTGGACAAAGCGACACCGATAGCCAACGCTAGCAATGACACCGTATCGTCGTCGGCACGCAATTTGCTCGACGAGCTCTCGAGTCTCGTCACAAAAGTCGGCGGCTCGACTTCGTCGAGTTCGCTACCCTCGGTGGCCATGGGCCCCGCGCCTCCCGCCTCCCAATGCGCTTCCACCAACGGGTCCGCCGGTCTTTCAATGCAAGACCTGTGGTGGAAGTACATGAAAAAAGAGGAGAGCGCCGAACTGAAACGCATGAGCGAAGCCAAACAAATTTTCACATGTCTTCAATGCCGCCAGAGCTTTCAAACAATGGACCAGCTGGTCAAACACATGGAAGTTACTCAACACTTTACCAACGTGCCCAAGCATTACAGGTAGGCACGCGTTTTTCTCGCCTAACAATAGGTTTGCATTGTTTATACACAATCTTGTTGATTCAATTGTTCACGTCAAAGCTAACCAATAGACTCATCTCCACTTTATCGCGTGCTTTGACGACCTTGGGCCGGTTTCACATCGTGTACTAAGCGCGCAGTTCATAAGCAAATCCCCGAAGCACAACGACTTTCGCTTAAGCGCGCGATATATATAACCAGTTATACATACATATATATTAAGTGATAGATAGTGTACTGTGATAGCGCTTGTTCCTCGTCATATTTGACCATAATTCCTAATGGAACAATTAGTGAATGGTGGTATTTTCAGTTGGTCATTGCAGTACGCACGACAGAAAATGCGCCAGATGAAAATGAAGCTCAAGTATTCGGAGCGTATGGCGTACTTTTGCCACTTGTGCAACTCGCCGTTCGCTAGTCCGGTGCACCAACACTTTGCCGAGGAACACAACATGCACAACCCGGTGCAGAACATGACGTATGTGCAACTGATCGGTGGACCGAGCAGCGGCAGCTCGAGCGACGGCGGCCGAGCCGACGACGCTCGCTCTCTCACACCCACCGGATCTGAACGATCCACTCCGCCCTCTTCGACTCCAACCGCCGCCGCTCCACCCGACAAGCCCGTGCTCATGTCCCCATCCCCACACGACAGCCCCTCCTCCACCGACAATCTCCTGTCAAAAATGGAGCAACTAGTCAAGAACGCTGTCAGTCACTCGAACGGCGGCGCCGTCTGCCCTCCCGAGCGCAAACGACCGTTCGCCGTCGTCGACAAAGGCCTCCTCTTGCCGCCGTCGCTCGCTCACAGTCGTCGACGAGTTCAACTCGCCGATGGCCACAAACGACCGGCCGACCCCACTCGCCGGCCCTAGTCGTGTTAGCCTACCGCTTGCTGTACTTAGCATGATGATAATTAGTGTCGCCGCGTAATTTTACGTTTCATGCTCTCGCTGTTGTTGAATTGAGAATATAAATAATATCGCTACATGGCTGTGAACGAACGCATTGCAGCGCGTGTCACTCGACTGGCAAACAAAGTAGAGGGAGACTATGTGCGTATGGAGTGAGAAGGGGCGCAGCAGTCCATTGGGGATGAGTCAGGTGAACGGCCTACAAAAACTGTCGACCAATGACGACGGCAGCGCATTGCTGATGCGGGACTTGATTGATGCGCCGGCTTGATTTTGGATGATTATTTACTGCCGGCCCGGTACGAGCTATATTTATTGGCGAAGCGGTCAAGATGAGAGCAAACGAGACATCAATCTCCGCTCCACTCTCTGCCACTATCGATCAGTCACGTCATGGAGACGACGTCCGTTGCTCGCATTAGCGATTTGGCCTCCATCTCGTCTGTCTGTCTCTCGTCATCTCTCCCTTCATCATTTCGAGGGGTTGTTTGTTTGCCATCGACTGCGTTCACAAAACTTTGACGCACATTGATTCGCGCAAAGCTCTTCGAAGCACCACCACAAAGATAGCGATTTGAAATTCGCGCGTCGATAATTGCATTTTACATTGCATGCACAGCGCGCGCCGCATACTGCAAATTAAATATTTTTTAATTTGATACATGGAACTATTGTCTGTGCCAAATCATTGTCTACTTGTGTGATTTTGCGATAATACTTGTCATATTTTTCATCTTCACCACAAGTGAAAGCCACAATATCAACATAGGAAAGAAAACGACCACGTCTTATCGCCGCCTTTGTCGCCGATAATGTGCATGTATTTTACAGCGTTGAGGTATCGGTAACAAAGGAGAGAAAATGCTGCTGATGCACGGACCCGCGCCGGCGGAGTTTCGTAGCCCGCAGTCGCGATCGTCGCCAGCGAGGAGCAGAGCGACGAACGAAAAGAGAACCGCACCGTTGGCGAGCAGCAGTCCGGTGCGAACGCGTGTGAGCAGTGAAATACAGCTCGAGCCCGGGAAGAAGTCGCCGCCGCTGACGACGACGCGGGCATTCCGCCAATTGCAAGTGGTGAAGCACACGAAATACTCGGTGGCTTTGTCGCATTGGCATTCCCTGAGCGACTTCTTCGTCCAACTCGGCATGCACAGCAAGCTGCTCAACGAACTCACCGACCGACTGACGGAGGCGTTCCAATACAACTATTCAATGCAGCGCAGCGTCTATTCGAGCAGTCCGATGTGCATGGCGAAGTGGGACGGGGACCAGAATTGGTACAGAGCGGAGTTGCTGGACGGCGAGGGTCTCGTGCTCTTCGTCGACTTTGGCAACTTGGCCGTCGTCCGTCGCCGCGACGCGCTGCGCGACCTGCCTCAACTGCCGCTTCTCATCGACACCGAAGCCCTCGCGATTCGCTGCTCTCTCGCCGGCCTTTGCTTGTTGCCCGGCGTCGACGATGTCAACGACCTCAGTCATCCAGATGGTCAGTCTCTGCGCGACTGGTTCAAAGTACCTCTCATTTCACTGCTTCATTTACAGTTCTCTTACTGTTACTCGTGACGATTGCAGAATTCTCTTTCGACTTGCGACATAATTTTCACCGGCTCAGTCTTTGACGAAACTCGTCAAGTTGTCTTAGTTGACCAGGCCGACGGGAAGTTGCTCAGCGAACGGATCGCTCGGCGTTATCCGCATGCTTTCGGTGAGATCTCTCATTTTGCACTGGTTTTGATCAATTGCCTTAAGCGGACAGATGTACCTATATTTTAAAAATGCCGACGGATCATATTCCCTCACAGACACAGAACGAGTCAGAGCAAAAGCAACTCGAATTGCTTCCTATCCGATTTCTTGTTCAAGACCATTGACTACCTTTTACATATATAACACGATGTAATTATTTCGAATTTTAGCATTGGAGGAGAGCGCAATATCCTTGCCCCAGTCGCTGATCGGGTCTGAATGCAACGGGAGTGCGGGGGAGTCGTCATCAGCGGACGAAACAAAGTCGATGTCGCCGAGCGATGGCGATCGGTGTTCGTCTCAAATGGGTGATGAAGAGGCGCAAGAACAGGACAGCGACTTGTGGCAATTCAATGTTAACGACTTTATCGATGCAAAAATCACATATTTGGACTCGACGAGTGCGTTCTTGCGGCGTTTTTTTGACTGTTTTCTTTGTAAGTGACGAATTTCAGAGATGGACATGGCGTTCGTTCAGCCGGCACATATGATAGAGAAGCAGGCCTCGGTGACCGTCGCTTGTCGTCAAGAGTGCTCGATCGCGCCGCAGCCACATGCGAGCGCCTTCATTCCCGGTTTGTTGCATGTA
>NIUQ01005226.1:9992-21605 GCA_002796945.1 Plectus sambesii
TACTTTGTATTTCGATTACACGCAAGTACAGTGGAAACCGAATAAGTGCCCATGTTTTGCAAGCCCCATGTGCAACTTTTGAACTGAATCATGTCCGGATTAATGCAGAAAGTTTTCTTGCGTAGTCGATCTGCACTTCATAGCGGTTTCTACTTTATTTATTACGTATGTTATCTTAATTTTTCCGAAGTCGCAGATATTCTACGGAAGATGAATTATGAAAGAATCAGCTTAGTGCTTAATTGAGCGAAAAAAGCGCGCGCACTCCTTCATCATGATTCATCATGATGAAGGCTTCTACTCGTAGGCAGTAATCGATAGCTAATCGGCGCCAATCGATGGCAAATCGCCGCCGATCGCAGGCAAATCGGGGCCAATCGAATCCTTTTTTTACATAATGATCTTGTTATATATTGATCCGAGTGCAATTTGAGCGTTTGCATTTCCTTGTTCTGCAGCTTTAATGTACCATTTAACAGCTTCTTCATGTGATTGAGGCACACCTTGCCCTTTTTCATACATATATCCAAGATTGTTTTGGGCATCAATATGGTTTCGTTCTGCAGCTTTAATGTACCATTTCATAGCTTCTTCATGTGATTGAGGCACACCTTGGCCTTTTTTATATATTGATCCGAGTGCAATTTGAGCGTTTGCATTTCCTTGTTCTGCAGCTTTAATGTACCATTTAACAGCTTCTTCATGTGATTGAGGAACACCTTGTCCAGTTTTATATAATGAACCAACTTTATATTGTGCATCAATATTACCTTGTTCTGCTGCGCGTTTGTACCACTCCAAACCTCTTCTATACCATTTCATAGCTTCTTCATGTGATTGAGGCACACCTTGTCCTTTATTATATATTGATCCGAGTGCAATTTGAGCGTCTGCGTTTCCTTGTTCTGCAGCTTTAGTGTACCATTTAGCAGCTTCTTCATTTGATTGAGGAACACCTTGTCCTTTCTTATATGTTGATCCGAGTGTAATTTGAGCGTCTGCATTTCCTTGTTCTGCAGCTTTAATGTACCATTTAACAGCTTCTTCATGTGATTGAGGAACACCTTGTCCAGTTTTATATAATGAACCAACTTTATATTGTGCATCAATATTACCTTGTTCTGCTGCGCGCTTGTACCACTCCAAACCTCTTCTGTACCATTTAACAGCTTCTCCATTTGATTGAGGAACACCTCGTCCATATTTGAACATTGATCCAAGACTAATTTGAGCGTCTGCGTTTCCTTGTTCTGCAGCGTTTTTATACCATTTAGCAGCTTCTTTTTCTGATTTGAAAATACCTTGCACTTTCTCATATAGCAACCCAAGATTGCTTTGAGCTTCTACATGATTTTGTTTTGCAGCTAATCTGAGCCACTTAATAGCTTTCTCATACGATTGAGGATCACCTCGATTTAAATAAATCGAACCTAATTTAAATTGTGCATCTATATTTCCTTGTTGTGCAGCTTTAGTGTACCATTTAGCAGCTTCTTCATTTGATTGCTGCACACCCTGTCCCTTCTTATACATATTTCCAAGATTATATTGTGCGTTTGCGGCACCTTGTTCAGCAGCTTTTGTGTACCATCCGATAGCTCCTTCATGTGATTGAGAAACGCCTAGCCCATTTATATACATTAGTCCAAGGTTATATTGAGCATCTGTGTTTCCTTGTCCTGCAGCTTTTCTGTACCATTTGACAGCATCTTCATTCGATTGAGGAACACCTCGCCCATCTTCATACATTGATCCAAGACTATTTTGGGAATTTGCATTCCCTTGTTCTGCAGCTTTTCTGTACCATTTGACAGCCTCTTCGTTTGATTGAAAAACACCTCGCCCATCTTCATACATTAATCCAAGATTGTTTTGGGCACTGGCATGGTCTTGCTCTACAGCTTTTCTGTACCATTTTATAGCATCTTCAAGTGATTGAGGAATGCCGTGTCCGACTTCATATATCAGTCCAAGGTTAGTTTGCGCATCTGTATGACCTTGTTTAGCTGCTTTTGTATACCATTTTACTGCTTCTTCATATGATTGTGGAATGCCTCTTCCATCCTTGTACATTACTCCAAGATTATTTTGGGCGTTAGCATGGCCTTGTTCTGCGGCTCTTTTGTACCATTTTACAGCTTTTTCGTAAGACTGGGGAGTGCCCAGCCCGTTGATATAATTCAAAGCAAGATTATATTGGGCAACCGCATTACCTTGTTCTGCTGATTTTTTGTACCATTTTACAGCTTCCTCGTCCGATTGAGGCACGCCTTGCCCTGAATCATAAATCACTCCTAGTTTCAATTGCGCATCAACATGGTCTTGTTCTGCTGCTCTTCTGTACCATTTAGCTGCTTCTACCACAGATTGAGGAGTCCTTTGTCCTTCTTGGTACATCAATCCAATATCATATTGCTCACTTGCATTCACTGTAGTACTTTCAAGAACAGTTAATGCTACACTTGAAAGAGCAATAACGTCTTCAGCACATGGACGTTGCTTATATTCTCTAATAAATAAGGCAGTAAGCAGTGTTTTAATTGCTTCACTTGCTTCAGGTAATAATTCTCCTGAATATTTCAAAGGATTCGGCGAAATAGTTGAAGATCGTTGAATTAATTCGATGAAACCTAATTCCTGGTATGGTGCTTTACCACTTATCATTTGAACTAGAGTGCAAGCTAGAGACCTGAAATAAGTGATGTTTATCATATTTGCTTATTAGGAGGCATAGAGGAACGCAGACCATATATCTGATTTTCTACCGTAGGCTTCTGGTTGATCCATTTTTCCAATCATTTCTGGGGCAATAAAAAAATACGTTCCCGCTAATGTTGTTGGAGCATATGATGAAATTGTTGTTGAACTACTGCTTAAGGCTAAATCAACGGCGAGTCCGAAATCAGCCAACTTGAGGTTATTTTCTGCCGTAAGCAGTAAATTTTCGCCTGAAATAATATTAAATCAAGTCGCTTTTAGTTAGCTTCATATTTTAATAGGGCACTTTTCAGATTAAAGAGTTTAACCTACATTTTTCATCTCATTCAAGCAGTTAAACTTTGAATTGCAATCTTATGATTTGACTTTGCGCCTAGGTGTTCATATTGGAGAACCTGAGTGCATTTTTCTGTTTCAGGGTAGTATCTATTGCAGCTGGCTCTGTCATAGCCTGACTAACCCAGAAAACTACAGCATCATATGAAATCGATTACATATAGGCTTACCGTTATCATATTGTAGTTTTCAAAGAAGTTTTTGGTGAATTTCTTCAGGGTTCTTAATCCAGGGTAAGCTCTAGCTATATCTCTCACTCTTTCATGAAGTTACATTTTATAGAAATAAAGGGTGAGGAAGTTGCAAATATGTTGGGAACAGAAATTTTTCGCGCACCTTAATCTGTACCATTGTCAATACTACAGTGGGCATCAGCAACTTATTTCGCCGTAAACAATACCAATTCTTTCAACTAATCGCAATTCTCATTCTTGTAAAAGTACTGCTTATGTTTTCACTTTGATAAGGGCTTCTAGTAAAGAACTTTTTTAGCAGCATTAAAAGTCATTATTTAGTAGGGGGTTCTCTGATGTTATATAGTTATCTACGCTTTTAGTGAGTTTTTCTTTATGCCACTGCGGTTATACAGATGAAGAAGTCTTTTTTTATTTCATTGATGCGATCCTCCTTGGCCGATTGATCTTGTAGTGTATTTTTAATTAATGCTAAAGAAATTTTTTGTGAAAAGCTTTACATTTTATGTCGCGATGAACGATTGCTGGTCTTCTACTGTGCAAATATGCAATTCCTTCTGCTGCTTGCGTAAAGAACAGCATCGCCTCGATTTCTGATAAATATCCTTTTTCATTGATTACGTCTTTCAATGATCCTTTCATATATTCCATAAATATCATTATTTGACTTTGATCTAAGTAAAATCCATAGAATTTGATAATTCTTTCATGGCTAAGTTGATGAAGTAATTTAACTTCACTGAGGGCGTAACATATGTGCTGAAAGTGTGCTTCAGTATTGTTACAATTAACTTGTGGTTTTTTGTAAATCTGCGTTAAAGTACAATTAGACAATTGCTGTCATCTATACATAAATTTGAATCAGCTTTACTTTTGCCAATGCAATTTTCACTAACCTTTTTCATCTTTATTTCTTCTTCTGGTGACTTATTAAATAGGTAGATTTTTGGCTTTTTGCCGGCGCAAAAACTACCATTTTCGAATTTGAACAGGGACACTTGCCCATATGTCCCTTCACTGAGTTTCTTAATTTTTGTCGGAAGTTGTTCCATTTGTATATCTTTTAGTTGTTCAAGCTCTTCTTTCGTAATAAGGGACTCAAGGTTCACTTTTTTCTCAAGAGACATCGTCAGTTAATAACACAAAGTTGACTTTTAGTGTAGAAATGGAATACGGCAAGCTGTACTACGCAAATGTATTGATTACTTGCTCTCAAAATCGTACACAAGTTGAAATATCAAGATTAAATTTTTGCTCGCCAGCTACGGCCGTGTTTGACGTCTCATAATGATAACAGACTGCTGAGTATAGCAGTGATGCCGTAAATACTATACCTAACAAGGGAGCAGTGACCCACTGTAGTCTGGTGTAGTGCGGTGAAAGAACATTTGAACTCATGTGAAAATGCAAGCGAGGTTATCCATTTTTTTAATGCTGGAACTGTTAATTGTATACCGTTCTATTCCATATATCTGTTGTACCATAGCAATGTGTTAAACACTTCCGCTTAGAGTGGAAGTCGTACATCGATAGAGTCCGTGTAACGCGAATATAATGTCATTTTATGGTGAAAGTTCCACTTTTTTCTCGAAGAGTACGCTTTTGGAGTTAATTGGAGCACGACTTAAGTGATATATATACATGAATCATATATCATTACTCCATAGCCTACCTATCGCAATAAAAGCTTGCCTGTTTCCCGGATAGCAACGGATGTGTCAGCGAACTATAGTCAGCATTGAGCTTGGTAACTATTGTCACATTTTGCACATGCATTTCACAATGAAGTTCGATGTTTGAAAGTTGAGGCCATCCCTTATCGCTTGCAAATTATAGCAATTATAACGCTATTAGCTTCAGTTCAGTTTCTTCATTGAGTATTGTGCATAGAAATGCGTTAATTATTAATTAAACTGTGTTTATACACAAAAATATATTCGACCTGTGACTGAAACACTATCAAAGGACGAAGCAAAATGACTAGCTAAGTAAGACAACAGTCACCCGGATATGCCGAAAATACCAAAAAGTCAAGCCATCGTCAACATAGTAAATTCTTTTCGTAGGCATCAGTGCTGCAAAAATTTTACTTTAAGAAAACATTTTTTAAATAGTTTAAAATCTACTAATCATTCTATGATATTACTAAAGAAACAACTGCCGTTATGGCAATCGTTCTCGTGACAACGGTCGTTCGTACGGTGACATTATATGGCACTGCTAGATTATAATATACACCAACCAGACCATGGCGTAGGGATCCACGGCTAACAGAGGCATCGAAAGAACCCAGACTGGCCCGTCGCTGAATGAAGCCCCACAAATATTGTAGTTATCCTTATACTTCCGCCATTAGCGGAATGAGAATTGCATTACGCATTAAATATCGTCTCTGTCCGTCCTAAAAGGCCCTAGCGTATTGCCCAGCCTTGGGATTTCTGAACTCTGGGATCTGGTTCTGTCATAGGATGAACCAAAGGCTAATCTTATTCACCTAAAATACTTCAGTACAGTAATATTTTCGCAACACTGGCGCACATTGAGCGATCCGTTTAAAACTTTCACCTTGATGATTCGTTACATTTTCTGTACAGACAAAATAGAACTCTGTATGAGCGAGAGAGAGACAATATCATCTTCGTTTTCAAAGGATTACGAGCGCGACCCGTTGTCATGTTCCAGTAGAGCCAATGAAGAGATCGTTGGTGAAGCCGAACAGATTATTATTTTCCCGCTGCATGCAAACGCAGGCGATGTTGCATCGGCCGCCATGTAGTCGACAACCAGTGTCCTGACAGCCCGAGCCGGCTGAGGCACACAGACTCGAACCGCTGTCAATCAACGTCACCAGGACGATTAGAAGCAGCGCCTTCTGAAATAAAATCATACGACTGACTAGCTTGACAGGTAATGTAAAAAGTAAACCATCGAGCCAAAGACTACAGCTGGTTTGGGTCGAACTGCCACTGATTAGTATTTCATATTTTTAGGTAACTTCTGCTTGTCGTTTTGACTTTTTAAAAGTTTTGCCTCGGATTAGTTGATTATTTTTTCAAGTTTGATACGGGAACAGTTAAAATTTTTTGATTTTTTAGAGCAGATACCCGATTTGGGTCTGATATCATTTTTTTTCAATAGCTTATCATCATCAGCATTTTATTCAGTGTAATAATTCGCTTACCTTCATTTAGAAAGTGAAACGCAGCTATGTACGAGGCGCGATCCGCCGAAAAGGGAAGGTGGTCGTCGTCGACCGACGAAGAGACCCACGTGCGGGCTGCGAGTGCAGAGGCGGCTTGTCAATGCTGCAGTGAGGTAGCAGTTGGAAGGAGGCAGTCGTCCTCTTCCCCTCGCTCGCTGAACCATCGCTGCGATCCGCAGTGTAAAGAACGTCGCACGCGGCGCTGCTGACGTAACATAGCTCGCTCACTTTTTTCGCACTGAAAAAGCTCCTTTGAGTGATTTACGCAGTTCGACGCGCATTGCGCACAGTATCGATAGGTTCAGATTGCGTTGCACTGCGCCAACGTCACTGCTTTCTACCTGACCAAGGGGTTTTCGATATTTTCGATACAGGCGATAAAACGGTATTCAGTTATTCAATAAGACTATCTTAAACTACATTAATCGGTTTAATATGCATCCGGTAGCTACGCAAATAGGGGTTAAAGTGGAGAAAGGGACTTAAAAAATGTAAGTAAAACATTATCCTATTAGACAGAAGGAGATTAAACCGCAAACTGTACTGTCTATATGTCTTCTATAATCCAATATAATCATTAGTTAGACGGGAAAAAGACTACATTTCGTGGAGGGCATCGGGTTTATGAGTTCCGTTCTAAAGCATATTTTCGAGAAGTGGTCATAGTGTCATTAAAAAGAATGAATATACCGCACAATTTCTTTCGAAATAAACCCACCACGTCACGGTTCGACATCGCGGACGCTCATATCTGAAAGTTTAGGCTCTTCTGAGGAACAAATGTTTGAAGAGGCAAATTTTTTGAAATTACCCAGTTTTGGTAATATGATTCACTGACCTCTTAACAACAACTAATAGTTCTCTTTATGCATCCGCTGCTTAGAATTGGCTTGCGCTCGATATTTAGCACAAAAAACTTTGACGAGAGCAGCGCCTGAGGATCCTGTCAAATATTGCATTTTTCGAATTTCTTTCGTGTTTAAAGTAAAGAAGACAAGGACCAAGATGTAATGCTATCTTGCCGGGCATTCGAGTTTTATTTTGCTATCATTTCTTAAACTGTTTATTGGCTAACAGCTATACAACAAATATCTGCATAATTCAGATGACTTTTATCCCAGTTTTATTGTAAAAAACCGAAGTTAGGGTTAGGGGTGGCGGAGAAGGGGTTGGACGGTTCTCCAGGCGGATATCAAACTCACAGTGAGATTAAATTGTCTAAATTATCGTATATTATGATGACATCTCTATCAAAATAGCTTGCCATCTCTGCGATATACAGCAAGGCACAGTGGGCGACTGGAAGATTGACAATTTGCTTTTTTTCGGTGAATGCAATCTTCTTTCTTCTTTTTCTGCCGATTTCGCAATATGCTACCTCGAATTACGACATTCACTAGAGCTGCTTTCGACATTCTTTCATTTCAGTTTTCCTCTTTCTTTACCTCGTGATAAGGGGGGTTGGGAAAGTTCTTTGCTTTGCAAAAAAGTGTCCTTTGTACGTAATATATTGCCACTGCGCCTCAGATAGTCATTAAAACTTACGTCTCAGAACGAGTGTTTGAATCAAGGCAACCTCAATTCAACGCTGTAATACCGTGTTCAGCGTGCAGCGTCGGTCAACCTGCGCGTCGAAGCGAGACGCCTTTTCGCCGTAGTCGTGTCGTGATCGTGTGGTCGGTCACCTACGTCGGATCGGCAGCAAATCATTACATGAGATCTGAAAGTTGATAAATATCCATAATGAAGCTTGCGTTTAGTGTCACTTTGCGCGTATGCTGTAATTAAGCTGCCGTTCCATTTCTCACCGTCTTCTTATATTGGCTTCGTTGCTGTACTGCTCAAAATATTTGATTCGATTGTCGTCTCATCTCCAAATATTTGCACTTGTTTTGCAGTTCCATTTCTATGTCTTAACACCAAAAATCTCATTCGCTACTGCTATATTTTGTAAGCACAATTACCAAAATGCGTTCTACAAGTGTTCTTAGATTTGTTGATGTACGAATAGGGTTGACAGTTACAGGTCGAGACTTTTTCTTAAGGATTAATAAATATGCACATAACTCCTAAGCTTTCTATGAAATTAGGCTGCTTTAAAACCAGCTCATCTTGCTTTCAAATTAATGCACTAGATTCCATATAAATCGTTTATAGCGTTATCTGATATAGCGATAATTCGCTTACAGCGGTAAACTTTGATCCACCCCACCTTATAAGCCGTCTAAATTCTACACAGGACAAATATCATTTAAAATCGTGTAACTCTTGTATCAATTAAAAATCTGCCGATTTCCATAGTATTACTGCCATTTGCTCATAAATTCAAGGATTACTGGCGATCCACTGATTGGCTCGGTTCACGGCAAGATTTCTGTTACGATTCAGCTCGTGTCACTCTTTTATGCACAGCAGAGCAAGTTTTTTGCTGACTTTTATTGTTATTTTACGCGGCGCGAATAGATGACAGTTTGTGGAGAGTATTAAATATGCGCAGTGACTCGAAGCGAGCGTTTTTTTCGTAGAACGACGAACGAACGAGGACACCGCAGAAGTGGGCTGTGAGAAGAAGAGAGAGGTTGGGTCTGATTGATCGACAATGTCTTCGGGCACGACACGTCTGTCGTCGAAGCCAGCGGCACTTCGCCAACGGACCCGCAGTCGACTGACTCCCACAGCGTCAAATTCCTCCGACGCTCAGGTATTCGTTGTTTTCTATTTGGAAGCGCCTCATTACTAGGCCAAGTTGTCGGCGGCCGACCATGAAATGTGTAAGTTCGGGGAATTGATTAATAGCGACAGTTATTTTAAACTTTCTTCCTTGTTTGTTCGCTGCGTACGACTATAGTTAGTACAAGAACATATTGCGCTGAAGATATTCTAGCGAATTAGATAATGGAAGGTATTGCACCTTTTAAGCAAAAAAGCAATGACAGTTGATACATAAATCAGAATTACATTCATTTGAGCGCGTTTAGACGCATTTTGCAACTTAATCCCTTTTATCCTCTGTTGATTAGACCAGCATCGGAATCTGAGCTATTCTCTGTTGTTTCATTGAAGATTCCGGGAAATTGTTGCTGATTGCTCTTGTTTGCGTGAAACTTTTCATCGAGCTCTCGAAAAACCTCATTCTTGTCTCACCGCGAAAGATTTAGCTTCCTATTCATTCGTGTCTCAGGGAAGATATTTTTCCCGCGGCAAACGAACCTGCAATTATATTGATTGCTGAAGTTTCTTTGCCTAGCGGAAAATATCGCATAATAGCGCGTAATTGTAATAGGCAGCCGACATCAGCGTCTGTAGTTGGGATTGAAGGTACAAGCGCCTATAATGCTGTTGTAGATGAATGAGCGCGTATAAACGCGATCGCACTGCGACCTGCGCGAGTTCTCATTCTAGAGCACTGGGCATAACGCCATTTTCAAACCGGTTAGGATACGAATTTGCTAGATTTGTGGTTGTTGATGGTATCAGGTCTTGTAGAGGAGGTTTTTACAACTCAATTGTTTCTTATCTCAGTGTTCTCACTTTATCTAACTTGATTTTCTCGTATGAAAATTTATTCGATTGAACTCTTTATTGATCTGACGATATTGTTTCAATCGAGATTTTTCGCAAATATATGCAACTATTAGATGTAGAATATCTGGGCGCTATAAAACGGTGTATGGAAAACGTTTCAGCTCTCGTAAATAGAGCCGTAAGAGAGACTTTTCCCCAGAAAATAAGATAATTTGCATAGTATTTACTGCAAGCGCGATATCATCTGCATTATTCAGAAACGTATTATGTCCGAGTCAAAGTCACCGATAATGACCGACTAGAGCCGCAAATGGCGCTTACTCTGAACGGCAACGTGATCGACCGAAGGAAGAAGTCATTATGATATTTACTGCAGGCGACATTTGATGTGCATTATTCAAAAACGCATTATGTCCGAGTCGACGTCTATAGCGACCGACTCGAGTCTCGACCGGCGTTTCACTCCGTCAGTAACGGCGTGATCGACTGTAGGAAGAAGAAATTTGACAAAGAGTTTTTGAATGTCGCACATCATCTGTCGTTTTCGTTTGTCGTAAACACAAGGCGAGGTCTCCATCGATAGTGACCGACTAGAGCCGCGAACGGCGTTTTACTCCGTCAACTACGGCGTGATCGTCTGTAGGAAGAAGTGCGCGCGTGTGGGCGAGAGGTCGGCGCGGACAGCCGTTAGGGATCGGCGCGTCGAGGTCAATCCACTCCTATGCGACACGGGCGATTTTCGGTCGTCAACTGGTCGTGGCGGTAACCGACAGCCCAATGACTGCTTGCACAGGCTCGAGAACCTTTGCTTATTTCTACTCGGGCGTTGCGCGCAGACTTGTCGCCTGACTTGTTACTGAGCGTCGGTGAACTGCGTGTAATCGCCGCTATTCTCTTGCGCTGTTATTCGATTATTGAGCGTGGAGATGGGTTTCTGCTTCTGCGCTGATGAAGCTTAGTCATTATTCTTCGATTGGTAACAAGAAGTCGCATCAGGAAATGTGTTAAACAAAGATAAGCTCGCTTTTCGGTGCTCGCACGCCGTTTTACAACAAAATTAATAGCTTTTTCTTGCTTTTTACGTGCGTAAAGTGGTCAAAAAAAGCGCTAAGGACTTTCGAAGCAGTTTGCCTTATTCGATCTAAGACTTATTGTTACTGATCGAAAAATGTTGACTATAGATTTGCTTAGTGAAGATGCTGTCGCGCAGTTCTCTTAGCTTGCGAATGCGATAGAGCCCGGTTAATTTCAAAAGCCACCGCCAAAGACGCTGCGGTTCAGTTGCGATTTAGTGTCACGTGGTTTTTTGATCGAAGCGTTTTTCGAGAAATTGAAAAGTGGGCGAATTTCTTTTGAAAATAGACTCCATGGTTCAATGCGTGATGTTTCATATATTGAATCATACCGCTGAATAAATTTCCTGTGAAGTCGTCTCAGTGGGAAGGGCGTATTTTTGAGGAAATCTGGGAGGTAGATTAAATGGAAGCTAAATAACTTTTGCAAATAGTAAGATTGCAAAACTCCATGCAATTAGCCACGTTCCACCATAGTTTATGCCGTTTCCATTTCAGTAACGATACTTTTCAAAAGGAAAGAGGACATTTTCGAGTCAATGTGTAAAATGACCTCTTTGAAAAG
>NIUQ01005227.1:0-11349 GCA_002796945.1 Plectus sambesii
CGTTTTCAGTCTACCTGTCTTTGTGGGGGCCGTTTTCAGTCTGCCTACCTCCATGGGGGCCGTTTTCAGTTCACACACTCATGGGGGCCGTTTTCAGTCAGTGTGGGGGCCGATTTCAGTTTTTTCCCACTTCTGTTGGCTCTTCTTTGGAAAAGAAGAAAGTAAGTGCCATGATAAATTCTTGAATGGTTCGGTGCAGAAATGAAAATTCAATTTTTGTATGGTAGAAAGTATCTCTATTTTCTTCTTTTCTCAAGAATCCAACAGCTTGTACTATTCCCTTTAATTGAAATTTCTCCACATCTGTTTCTGTAAACGTTGTCTTAAATATATCTTGCATAGCCATAATTCCAAGCTGGTGCAGCTGAGGAAAATGTTGATAATTGTTTTCAATCACGCGAAACTTGTCACTTACATTATGTTCAAATTCAAAAAGATTGGGAACATCTTTAGTGGGATTACTTTTTTGATATCTGTCTATCATCCACCAGAGGGTGTTCAAGTAAAGCTCAACTTCAGTGCCATCAACTACTTGCTTATGCGTAAGGCAAATAAAGATCAGCAATAAGGGTGTTTCTGAAAGCCTTTTCAAATTTGCGTTTGTGTTTAAGAGGCGTGCTACATCTGCTATATTCTCTGACGATTCTATATCATCTGCTGAACTGAAATGTTTTGATATACATTTTTGCTTTTGTAAATTGGTTGTAAATCCAGTAATATCGGCGAAAATGAAGCGTCCCTGGTTTCGTAGATTTGACAAAAATCCTTTCCGTGAAGTTATTAGAACATTGAATCGTAAGGGAATGCTTGCTGGTTCATTAAAGTAATCAGTTAATTCTTGGCACTGTTTCTCCAAGGCGGACTCATCGTATCCATCTAAGAGCACTAAAATCTTGTGCTCTTCGCAACACTTGTCGTCATTTATGAAATGGTGAAATATTTCATAGTCTTTCTCTTTGCCACGTAATATACTGGTTTTCATGTAATGAATTATTAGTTCTTCAATATATTTGAACGAATACTCGCGTAGTTTACGAAATTCTATGTGGAAAACAAGTTCATAATCACTCAATCGTGATTGCGCCCATTCATATGCAAGTCGGTGCATAAGCGAGGATTTTCCTACACCTGGATGACCTTCAATGATTAGCATATCTGCACTGGCAAACTCTTCTTTAATCCAAGTGATGTAATCTTCTGTGACTGTCGAACCGTCTTCCAATTTGAGCGTCAATTCAACCCACTTTCTTTCAATATCAAAGAAAAATGGCAATGAGAAGGGAATGACTCTCCGATAGCTTTTCGAATATACTCTTCGCAATGAACTTTGAATTCTGAAAGGTAGTTATAATGGTTTTGTCGCTATGCAAACTGAATATCATTAAGCGGTTTAGTTTTATTAAAAAATTTACGGTGAAGAAGGTGCATTCTCACTTTTTGCGGTTTACTGACTATCAGAGGTGAACGCTAGCCGGCGGCTGGGTTTGGCGCACCTCTTATTTGGAGGGAGGTGTTAATTCCCCCACCCTCCGCCCTAACTAGACTTCTAATTAAATTATTCTATAGTTTTTTAGGACTTCTTTCATTTTTGAGTTCGACGATCGGTCGGTTGAGAATTTTTCTCCGCCGCCGCTAGTCAGCAGAGTAGGTGAAGCTCCAAAACCAAAAAGCCAATGCGACAAACAAGGTTTAACTAAAAATAAATCGCATCCTCTCCACGTGACTATGGTATATTTTGAATTGCTGCTATTTTTCATGCCCATACTGATTATGTTACAATTTTAGAGTGAGGAAGCAGAATCTTACTTATATCTTACTGATAAAAACTTATTTCTTAAAGTGCAAATTCAGTAAGTTGACATATTCTCAGTAATCAGAGAGTTGACTGTCATGCTTGCAATTACACAGATTTTGCACCCACTGGCTGTTAACTATTAAATTGAACTGCCCGATATCGTAAAAATGTGACTGCACCGTAAGAAACAAGGTTATTTCTTAATATGGTTGTCACATCAATGCTACAATTTTATCCATTTATCCATTTGAAGGTAAAAAAATTGAATATATCAGAGCAGCCATAAGCTGGAAGCAAATAAATCAATTTATCATTTTTAATTAAACTGAGCGCAAAATTTACCTCTCTAACATTTTTTTCAGTTCTTCAGGAGTTGGCGGAGGAGGAGCTGGCACTGGTTGGCTGAGAAAGAATTATCATTAATTATTTTTCAAGATTCTGAATTTCGAAATTATTTCTTTGAAAGCGACTTCTACGTAATTAAATAATCATATCGGTGATATAACGATGATGAGGACTGCTAATTTGAGATTAGTATTTGTATATTTTCTTACTCTAATACCGGGTGGTCCAAATAATTTTCATTTTTTTGAACTTGAATAACTTTGCAGAGACTGAACGGATTTATGTAAATTTTGGTTTGTTACAATCTGTGGCCTATGAGAATTTTTTAGGCATAAAAATAAAGACCCAAAATTTAAAGGTACCCTTTTTTTATTGACAACGTCAATTATTATGGTTATTATTATTCCTTGCTTTGTTATATAGTACCTGCATGGCGCAGCGGTAGAATTTGCGTCTGCTACCCTGAATGCCTTAGTTCAATTCTCATCAATGGAACTTGTGATATCAGTTTTTGCGATCAAATATTTGCCATTTTCCCGCGAAACTCGGATCTCTGATACAGGTAAAAAACTGTTTCCAAAATGGTGAGAAATGAGATCAGACTATCGCAGGAAAACTGCAAAAGTGACAGCGCAAAACTAACATCAAGAGTCTTATTGCTCAGAATTGAACCTTGGCATTTGGTGGTGAGAGACGCAAATTCTACCACTGTGCCAAAAGTGATTGGAAGCAAGGAAAGCAAGGAATAATAGTAACCTGAATAACTCACGCTGACAATAAAAAGTAAGGGGGTATCCCAAAATTTTGGGCCGTTAATTTCTATGCCAAAAAAATCCCCCAGCGCGGGGATTCTAAAAAACAAAAATTTACATAAATCCGTTCAGTCTATGCAAAGTTATTCAAGTTCAAAAAATTGAAAATTATTTGGACCACCCGGTATTAATATAGAACAATTATTGCGCTTCTTTAGGGAGTAAAACGATTTCTTATTCAGTTCCAACGAAAAGTGGCAGTCCAACAGTAAAAGGAAGAAAATGATCACAAATATTAGAAATAATATTTTTTACAACTTTATCTCACACTACTGGACCGATTCGTTTCTATTCGACATTCCTTCATTGCTGATTAACCACATTTTATTTTATTTCTCTGATTAGTAAATTGTCTGATAATAGCTGTTTGTAAGAGAAAAGCTGTCACAAAAATTCTCAAATCTTGATAACTCTATTGACGTACTCTTAGATTTCGATATTTTCAATCTCAAAAGAATCCTTTCAAATAAGAAAAAAATTATGAATAAGGAAGTGTTTAATTCTTATCCTTACCTAGGAGCATAATAGTCTCCTTGAACGAAGACTCCTCCACTGACTGAACCGCTCATAACCCTACCTCCTTGAATGTTGTTGTTATAGGTATTGCTGCAAAGCTCATCCGAAATTACAGCCAGTTCTTTGCATTAAACATATTTTAATTAAGCATACTCGATGATATTCAAAAAAGCTTAACGAGCAACTGACATCACTTGCGCATCATCGTCGCTTTCTTTACGCACTGTAATTGCTCTACCGTACTCTCTTTTCCCATCAGCCTGTGACTATAGTGAAAACTTTTCGATCAGTAACGCGAAACCCAACTATTGGTCCTGTTACGATGAGGTCCATGCGCGAAATTTAAACTGTGCAAAATGAATGATCAAAGAATAATACATAAATTATGCCTGTTCCCACATTCTTCTAATTTTTTAAATGGCACGCTACATCTGCTTGAACATTATTCAACTCTTACAGTTAATTTAATTGAAGAGAAGCAGCTATATTTTGCTCGCGTAACTAATTCTATTAGCAATACGTAACAGCACTAGAGTGATTAATCGCCGACGAACTTTTTCGGATATAAATCTCTCTAGAAGCATGGAATATGTCGCAAGGTATCAAATGAGGCATGCATTCGACTGTATTTGCCTTTTTATTTAATTTCATAAAGGAAAATCAAAAGCTTTAGCCCATTTTCATTGGTTTTCTTAGCCTACGATTTACGTAATTGAATAAGTCTTACAGCGAACGTGCTCAATTTACTCATCCGCATCTTAGCGTGCTACGGTGCTCCGTCTCGTCCTGAATTACTGATCGAAATGTTTCCACTATAATTCAGTTTCCCTTTTTGACCTTCCTTGTTTCTAATTTTGCGCGAAAAGAAATGTTCCTCTAAAGTAGATAATATACTACGAAGTAAAGTGAATGATACTTATTGGCAATCTTCAGCATGTAGCTGACACGGAATACATGAAGAAGTACATAGATAATGGTTTACAAAATATCGTTGAGTTATTAACTGGAAAAATTCGATTAATTATCAAAAGAGGCTTCAAAATAACTGGAAAAAATATTGGTTGTAAAAGAATGAATAGTGATGAGAACAGATTGGTTGAAATGAACGCTCATGTATTTTCATAACCTTACATTAATATTGGAATACATATGCCAGTAGATCAACTCTAAAAATCTTACCTAGGAGTTTCAGACATTCTCGGGAACTGTGTAAGCTGAGCGTTGCTATTGAATTGTCTAAAAACTCAATACTCACAATTTTACGACAGCAAACTTTCAAAACAATACACATTGCAGACAACTTACAATAAGTTTTCTGACGAAAAACAGGTTCAGTGTAAGTACTAAGATATGCTTCGCTGGGATCTGCTGTGCGGAAGAAAATGTTCTAAAACGATATAGAGATTAGGACATGTCAGGAAGTAGGGAGGCGAAAGAAATTTTACTTTATAGTGAGAAGATGTGTCGATGAAAGAACTGCGCTGTTGCAAAGTATATTGCAGTGCGAACTCCTAAAACCTCTAAAACAGATATATTTTTGTGGAAGTGCAAAGCGAAAATTTTGTTCGCTTTCATATGGCTTTTATAGGTTTATGTGGATGTAATTCAGACAATGCGCATAATCCATTATCCTACATTAAAATAGCATCTTTTCCAGTTTACCGTACTCGAACTGTATTTTGGGGGATATCGCCTTTATATCGTACCCAGCTCTACCACCGCTTAACAAGATATGAAGAAAAAAGATAGCTCATCCAAAAGAATAACACTTTCCTCTCATTTTTGCGGATTAGTATTCAAATAATAGTTCACAGGCTACCTCTAAAATACTTTGTGCAAAGGTGACTTTGTATTAAATAAAGGGTTACGTGAAAATTTTCAGTTATAACTACTAGTATTATCAGCAGATTATTCTACCTAGCAGAGGTTTGAGATGAACGCTGTATATGTAAAAAGAGTTGGCAGTCGGTTACTTTGGCGAATGCAACACGCTGGTCTGTGCTAAGTGGAAATTGTACAACTAGCTCATAAAACGGCGCATGCACTTTAATCTATCTTTGTTTGCTCGAGGAGAGGTTAGGTTTTAATGTGTTATTAAACAAAGACAGAGAACACTAATCTCGATAAGTTCGCGACATTATTTACCTAGGCGGTGAGTTAGAGTAAGAAATTTAAAACATTTAATCTAAGTTTGTAATTGAAATTGCAGACTCTTACGATTGGGAGAAAACTTCATTTTTTATTGTAAAAGGTTGAATAATTAGCGTTGCAAATGGTCATTCACTGCGCGTGTACCCTGACGACATTTGCATACCTATCTTTTATGCATGACGAAAACAAAAAAAACGCCTCTTTTTTCTGTTTTTGCACTAACTTTTGTCATAAATATAGCGAAAACAGATGGGCCCTTATGCAAAAAACAGAGCGATTTGCACGTCTTTTATCTGCTTTCGACAAGCGATATGCATGCGAATAACAAAAAATGCTTCGCTAAATCTGTTTTTGCTATACGCAAAATATAGCGAAAACAGATTTGCAGTCAATCTGTTTTTGCTATATGCATAAATATAGCAAAAACAGATTTGCATAAAGAGCGAGGGGCGGGGCGGGGCGAGGCGACAACGAAGCCTTCACTTGGCTACAGTATATAAACCGTAGAGTACTGTTCACCAAACAATCCACCTCTAGAGCCGCTTTTAGAGGTCTTTAACTAGATAATACCCCTCTGATAGATAGGTGAAATTGTAAAGAAGAAACAATGCAAGAAGCTGAAACTTATTGGGGTGGTTTCATATAACGTACTTTTGCTAAAGTCGTATTTAACGAAATGATAAGGTTAACCTTAATTACGACTTTAGCTAAAGTACACGATATGAAACCAATGCAATTGATATTTAGAGCTATGATCTTACGAATCATTATTTCGTGCTTCTGAACTCTAGTATAAACTTCTGAATGCAAGCCCACAATAAGCTATCTGATGCCTCTTTCCTCGTTAGGGCGTATACGCAAGTTCTTTTATATTTAATTGCTTAAACTGTGTCAGATACTCTTTCTCTTTCGATTGTATTGCTATTTACACTTTACTTTCATTCGTTAGTGGCGCTTGTAAAGAGGATGCTGATGAAAACCATATAAGTGAGTCCGATTAAAGCCTAATCTGAATCACATTTAACCTCATTTATTGAGTCCAAATTTTTTAAGGACTTAACGTATTTACGGAAATAGTGGCACTGTGCCACTACTGTTTCGATCCTCCTGTACAGTGTACTACTATTTTGGCGTGCGCTACTATTATTTTAACCCTCTCTATACCATGTACAACTATTAGTTTAACGTCCTCAACATAATTCATTATTACCAGGACACGGAGAATGGTATTTGAATGAATAAAACAGCTACGTTATAGAAACTCCAGTTGCTAAGAGACCACTGAATCGCAATCACTAAAATCACCAAAGTCTATGAGATAGTATTGACCCAGGTCAACATATTAAAAATTGTGGCACATATGCCACTATTTCCGCGTGTGTCACTATTTTTGCGTGTGCCACTATTGCTGTAAATACGGTATATTGAATCCTCTGTCTAAAAGTGAGGCTTCACAAGATTCATTTTTGTTACAGGTTATAGAGCAAATCCTTCCCAAAATCTATATAGGTGATTGGAAACGCTACCATTTTATAGAAATGAAGGGACACCGTGGAAGTCAGAAGGACATAGGGGGAAATACAATATACAGGTCGAATCCACCGTACTGAAAATCTCTTTCAGGTTTCTGCTTTAATGTCTTCTCCTTTGCTTCCATAATCCAACCACTTAACTCTCTTTGTGCACAAGAACTGATCTCACAATTGATTGCTTAACTCTGACGTATTTTTGAAATAGAAATAAAAACGAAGCTAATGAGGGTTCAAGTTTAATCTGGGAGATTCACTCTTAGCCGCTAAAATGGATTTTGAATAACTTTTAGTTGGACTCACTTTTATGTTCAATACCGGTGAGCACTAATTCTTTCAGCGGTGTCAGGTATCTGTCACAAGGAATTAGTCGATTAAAGACCTCTAAAAGCGGCTCTAGANGTGAAGGTTTCGTTGTCGCCTCGCCCCGCCCCGCCCCCTCGCTCTTTATGCAAATCTGTTTTTGCTATACGCAAAATATAGCAAAAACAGATTGGCGGCTAATCTGTTTTTGTTATACGCATAAATATAGCACAAACAGATTGACTGCAAATCTGTTTTCGCTATATTTTGCGTATAGCAAAAACAGATTTAGCGAAGCATTTTTTGTTATTCGCATGCATATCGCTTGTCGAAAGCAGATAACAGACGTGAAATTCGCTCTGTTTTTTGCATAAGGGCGCATCTGTTTTCGCTATATTTATGACAAAAATTAGTGCAAAAACAGAAAAAAGAGGCGTTTTTTTTGTTTTCGTCATGCATAAAAGATAGATATGCAAATGTCGTCAGGGTACACGCGCAATTCACCTTAAAATGAAGGAGCACACATGCAGCTTTTGAAAGAACGAAATTACTTGCAACTCCTCAGTGGTTTATATATCAAAATCAGAGATCAGCGCAAATGCTAGATATCTTTAAAAATAAAGATTTATCAATGGGATAGGACATTTTCGCAGACAGTGCTTACATTTCGATTGGGTTCGAACGAGAGTAATGAATTAAAATACATGAACAATAGCACTACATCACGGTCTCTTAGTAGTATTAATGTGCATCAGCGTAGTGGATTAGCAGCCTAAAGCCGTTGACTATACAAAATGTGATGCACTTAGCGATTCGCCTACAGTTATTTGCAGGAATAAGATTAATGGTCCCTTAAGAAATTTCGCTGGCTAGTTCCCTTTTACTTTTTTAACTGTTCTCTGGAAAAGGAATGAAATATCAAACACTCGCATTAAACCATTCACAATTTTACTCGCTTTCATTGGTTCTTCAGTTGTAAATTGCCTCAATAAATGATCATAAGCAGTGTTGTCGCAGTAAAGTCGGTAAAGTCGGTACGGTAAAAGTCAGTAAAATTTTTTACTCAGTTAAGTCAAGTCAGTAAAGTCAGTAAAGTAAAAGTCAGTAAAGTAAAAGTCAGTAAAAGTCAGTAAAGTCAGTAAAAAGTCGGTAAAAGTCAGTAAAATCAATAATTACAACGCACGCGCTCGTAGTACGAACATGAGAGAAATCTGACATGATAATCTCATGGGAAATTGAGAAACGTACATAGTAATGCTGTGATGTTGTAGTGGTTAGTCGTTTCGCCTAAAGTCGGTTCGATTCCGACGGTCTGGGTTCAATTTTTTTTAATCAATAGCGCATCTAACAAAACATAGCGCCGTCGTCAGGACCACGATTCAAACATGCGGCAATACAACCGTATACCATCTGTACGCCTATGTCAATTTTACTTACCGACTTTTCATCATTACCGACTTTCAAAAACAGGTAAACTTACTGCGAACGTCAGTAAAAGTAAAAGTCAGTAAAGTAAAGTCAGTAAAGTAAAAAAGTCGGTAAAGTCAGAAAAAGTCAGTAAAAGTCAGTAAAGTAATTACCGACTTTACTGCGACAACACTGATCATAAGACATTTTGATATCGAAGCTTGCATTTAATGCTTGGGCAAAATGAAGCAAAAATAGTAAGCAGTGTCAGGAAAACGGCGAAGAACGCCTTCATGCTGACGACACACAAGCAGAATAAGGGGCTGTAGCGTATGGTGAAGATGCATCGCGTGGAACCGGTCACGTTCATTTCGTCACATCCTTGTAGCATTCTCTTCTTCAGGATGACAACCAATGATGATTCAACGGATAATAATTGTGCCAAAGAACTCCACCTGAACGTTATTACCCGACTCTCGTAGCGTATACCTGAGAGCGCGAAGGAGCATACGGTATGCATAAATGATCAGGTTTCGTGCGAACACGACGACGCGCGGTGCGGGCGCCGCGGGAGGGTCGCCATTGGTGCCGAACGCCCGGTCGCGGCGTAGTCGCGCGTTGGCGTCGCTTTTGTAGAGGACGGCGACAGTGGCCTTTACTCTCATATGTTTCTGTTCGTTTTGATAAATTGTCCAGTGCCATCATACTGTCAAGGACAATATCCTACTTAGGCTCTTGTTAGTAAAGCTGCGCGGAATGTTTAGGTGTATGATGATGATGTTGTGTAATCCTAGATTATAAATTGATTGTGTTTCGTTGATCCAGTGGCGCGTCCAGGCACTGTTTAGTGTATACGTTTAGTGTATACGTTTAGTGTATACTGGAGTTGACCCTAAAAAGTTGTGGCGTGTTGTATCGATGAAGGAAGCTCGATTGGAATCTGCGAAATCAATATAAATTATTGATCCATTATTTCACAACTTTACAGAAGCGTGTTTATATTGCAAATTAATCTTTCATGTACTCGTGTCTCAGTAGCGGTCACGGTGGCGCGAGCACATCTGGCGTTTCATGTTTCAATTAGCGATATCAAGACTAGTATCTGTACGCGGCGAGGCGCGCGCTAAGAATAACAGGTGGGTAATGGCTTTGTGCGCCGCGCGGTTGGCGCAAAGAAGCGATCAAGTTGTGATAGAGGAATGAAGAGGGGGAGTTAAAATATACCCGAGGGAGGAGAGAGCGCGATGGGTATGCGACGGCGCGGCGAATCGGGGAAATCAGAGAATCAGTCATCGTGAGTGGGAGTCATTTCAGGCGATGGACGCCTCCATCGCGTCGACCAGCGCCGCGCAGTTACACGAACGACCCCACCACTCTGGGCGCCGCAGAATCGGACAACGGTCGTCACCAATGGCTGCCGCTTCTTCTTCCCACTTCCCCTCCTCTGATCTCCGTCGACATCGCCGCCACTCGCAATCCTCCCTGCCCTCCTATTATACCCACTTGCCGACGGCTTTGGCCGCCGTTGCTTGCCTTCTATTACTCGTCGGGTCGGCAGGTGAGTGTTACTTTTTTTGTGTCGAGGGGCGGTTGTATGCAAATGGTCAACGGCGTCCCCTCCATACATCAAGTGTTCGTTGTTTACGTGTGCGCACGTCGCCGCTCAGCGCTATCGATGCGACGACGAGACGACGTCGACTAGGACGGTAGCCGACCTTGGGTCTCAAACGGCCCGCTGACTGCAGCGGGCGATTCGACCACGACGACGCCGACAAGACGATATGTCTCAGCGTGAAAATGCCCCATGCCAGTTCGGCAATGGAGCATTAAAAAAGTACGGGGCGCTATCGTGCGGAGATCGCGCAAGGGGTCCGATAGCGATCGGTAGTCGACGCGCTGCAATTTGGCCCCGAGCGCCAAAGACGCGATTCAACGCGACCTTCGCCGCATTTGTGTGGGCGCGCGCCGCGTCGCTCACGCCGAGCATGGCCGGGGAGCGGACACTTTGAACGCCCCTACTACCGACACTTTGCTCTATGTTGTGTCCACTTTATGAGCGTGCGAACCGATGTCGATGCCGCCGCTGACCGCCGTCCAGCGTGTGACGCCATCAAAGTGCACGCCCGATTTTACGCGTCCGATCCAACCGGTCGGCATGCGATTCGCTCTCTCTCTCTGTGTAGCGCTCTATGGGCTGCCACGTGAACGGCAGATCGTGCGAGCCGTTTTGGTGTTGAGCCAGCCAGGTGGGATTTGCCGATGAATGGACCCCGACTACCACGATGGCGATGTTGCGCTGTTGATTGCGCAGTAGTGCGAACGAGTGGGCAGAGAGAGGCGGACTGTTCGTCGCGCTCCACCGCCGCGCTAAGCCAATCGAAGCGAGAGAGATGCGACGCTGTCGATGACCAATACGACGAGTGTGTTTGTCGAGCGAGCGCGCAGATGTTCGCCGTCAAACACAACTCGCGACGACCGCTTTGGCGGCCCG
>NIUQ01005228.1:0-11317 GCA_002796945.1 Plectus sambesii
CGGTCGGACCCGGACATTGTTTTGTGATATCCGTTGATATCGTTCTCATATCATTCTTGTTACCCGCTCTTCCAGTAGTCGGTCGGTTCTCTCCGCCGCGCTCTCTCCTTTCTTACTCCGCGTCCTTCTCTATTGTACGACCGCTCACGTCGGAATAAATTGTTGCCCAAACCCCAACAGGCACTTTTCGCGTCTCTACTTTGTCCCCAAATAGAAGCCCCAGGGCTTATATTTGGAAAATTCAATTACATAACGCTTTTTGCAATACAAACCATAAATGTGTTTTGCGTCATTTTTCATCTTTTGAATTAATCTAACACGCAAATAATGGAAGATCTATATGATTTTTGCAAATTCTATTTGAAAATGCGGTACTTACACGTAAAATTCATTTGAATTAATTTCACTTCACGCATTCATGGTGATCTTTTTTCGGCTCCAAATATAAGCCCGGGGCTTCTATTTGGAAAGTAAAACCGAATAGAAGCACAGTGGGGCTTCTATATGGGGGTGCTTCTAATCGGAAAAACCCGGTATATAGCATTAAATGTGGCACTTGGAAGAGAAATACAGGGCGTTCCATAAGTCATCATCCCAATTTGTTTTCAATAATTTTTCTCTAGTTGTCCCGATCAAGCTGAAACTTGCTAGAATTGTAGTCCATTTGCTGTGGTTTTTGCGGAAATTTTTTAAAAATTTGGCCAAGTACAGTAACGAGCAAAGAAAATAAAGCAAGCATTAAAATTTTGAAAATCCTTTATGCTGCTCATAACTCAATCGATACTTGGCCAAACTTCACAATTTTTTCTACAAAAAACGGTAATGGCTAGACTAAAGTTAATTAAGTTTCAGTTTAAGCGGTGCACTTAGAGAAAAATATTTGTAATTATCAATTACTGGCTTTTGCAAAGGTAAGGCAATGACAATATTACACCACCTCAGCCTTATCATATCGCCGTTACTCATTCTTTAAACAAGTACTTAGCGCGCGACGCCTACGAGCTATAACAACTCAAACTTTCTCAAAGTTCACTTTGATGGCTCAACAGTCATCGCCTACGTCGCTCACCAGTTTTATTTCTGCTCCTAGAGCATCATTCCGAGTTTTTGGTATAAGAACGCTTAGCTAAAACGTTACTTGGTGTAGGGAAAGATGTGCTGCTACCGACGCACATTTAGTATAATGCTTAGAGTACGAAAGCCAACTTAGTACGAAGTTGTTTGGTATATAACTGTTAGAAGTTACTCCATTAAAATTTTCATGACATTTATATTTGGTTGTAACATAAGCTCTGATACGATTGTTTAATGCCAAATAACTCCGGTAATGTAAAACCAAATTTGATGTAAATTTTTTCATATTGGAGGTTGCTCTACAAAATAAAACATCTGGATTGAATTTGGATGTATATTATTGGCGCTATTTGTCATTAAACAATCGTATCAGAACTTATGTAACAACCTAATAGTTTAGAGCCTTATGCAACCTTAAAATTCAATTTTAAAATAAAAGATAGTTAATGACATGATCAGCTTCTTTACACCAACATCAATGGTGTCTCCTTCTGTTGAAAGATTTGGATGTTATTTGCTTCGCTGCATGAAATTCTTGTTTCAGATGATGAAAGTCTCAATAAACAGTTTGAAAATTATATCAGCTCTGTGGGTGGCTTCATTTGCATATTTTGGTGTTGGCACAAGACTGCTTCTCTCTTACTTGACAGTATTTGCTAATGGAAAGTTGCTTGGCAGGATTGGTGTGACGTATTTCCTTCCAAATATTTTGGGCACCTTTGCGCTTGGACTGTGTACAACGTCACGTATGT
The DNA here is from genome assembly GCA_002796945.1 of Plectus sambesii. Classification (NCBI taxonomy): domain Eukaryota; kingdom Metazoa; phylum Nematoda; class Chromadorea; order Plectida; family Plectidae; genus Plectus; species Plectus sambesii. The sequence continues at coordinate 1,827 of NIUQ01005228.1, forward strand.
GAGTGTATGTGTGTATATGTGCAGTTTGATGGTTGATCTATAGCAGACACTCTATGTAAGGGTGTGTAGTGAACGGTGTTGCAACCAAGTTTATTGGAGCTTAATTAGTAAAATTTCAAAAATAACAACTCAAGTATTTAGCTAGTTGAACTGCAAGAAACAATTTAGTTGCTTAGTGCTAAGTTTCTAAAATAACCTCATTATGAAGTTCGATTACTAAGTTTACTAAGCTTCTTATTTTTATTACGATTACTAAGCTTCGTTACTTAGTGAAATTGCAACACTAGTGGTGAAGTAGGAGTTAAAATACCCTGAGGGGTTGGTAGACTGATTAAATGAATAATAGGCCAGTAGTGTGCAAGTTCAAATGGAAAGCCGCAGACTTGTGTATGAGTAACTATGAGTGCCACTGTAAACTGTTGTCTTTAGAAGCCCTTCTGCCCAAGTCTTGGCTGGCACTAGCCAAGGGATTTACCACTGGCTTCTGTGGCAGCTTGACTACCTTCTCAACATGGCATTTGGTGGTTGGGCTTGAAGTGCTCAGTGGGCAATGGCTGGACGCCCTTACTGAATCTGCTCTTGTTTTTGCTACTTCATACTTGGCGCTTCTCGCAGGGATACAATTTGGCACTTTGCTAACGAGCATTTTCTCTGCCAAGCAGATGGAACCTCCTATGCCTGGAAATAACGTGCCCTTTTTTGCAAGGAATGGCCAAGATCTTCATGTCAGTACTCCAGCTGATGAAAATATAGAGGAGCCAACAACAGCTGTGAATGCAGAACCGTATGTTTGAATAAGTTTTTATGTGCAAGCATTCGGCTACTTGCCTAAAAATCAGATGTTGGATTGCTCATTTGGCTGTCGCAAGCAAGTTAATTGATGGATCTTGCACTTTGCGCATCCCACAAACTAGTCGCAGAGCATTTTATGGGACGCGAGTGGTAGTCTGCGTGGTATAGCACATATTCTCAATTGACTTGACATGAAGTATGCTAGTATAAAGCATAATTTTCAATGTGCGGCAGCTTAAAAGCCACGGCAGATATTATAGTCTGACTTGTAATAGTTTATGGCGCCTCTGCCACCATAGCGGAAGAGAATGGTTACGAATTTCTTTTTCTCATATATATGTTTGGTTTTGGTAGAACAAATATTTTAGAAAAATTTGGTAGTTAGCGCAATTTTACAGTCCCTCCCATAAGTACTGTGGAACAGACGGTCCCCCGAACTTGCACATACTATCCATTTTATCTGCTTACAAGAGTTAGGAAATTGATTGTTGACGAGTAGCAAGTGATGTGGACGCAAATGGATAAGATGTTCGCGCGCTCGCAACTAGGCGGAATCCACTGCATTCAATATTTTGCAATAACTAACGCCCTTTTTTAATAAAATCGGCTTAGGACGCGCCTGTTTGGATGCGGTCAGATTGTAGTCTGTCTGCGTACTGTGCGGGCTACGGCATATCTTTTGTTCGCTCTCAGAACGGACAGTTCATGCTCATCTATGCAGTACTTCTAGGAAGGACTGTAGCACAGAAGCTGTAATTATTATACTTCAGAAATTAAAAGTCCATCTTATTTTAGTATTGCATCATCTTGGTGGTACTGCTCACTAACAATATTATCATTGGCTACAACAGCCACGTGGCTTCTCTTTGCTTTTGACACACAGCGCAAGCACTATTGGTTAGCGATGGCATTTGGACCGTTCGGTGCGCTCCTTAGACATTTGCTATCGTTTGGAAATCAAAAGACTCCAAACTTCCCAGTTTTCACTCTCATTGCTAATGAAGTCGCGACGACGGCCAACATTCTGATCATCATTATATTCAACGTGATCCAGGTAACGTTTTCATAGTTCTTACTGAGTTTGTTATGCTACAGGATGCGTTTGCCAGTGTTATAAGTAGCAGCTTAGACAGTTCTGGCATTGATTCTGGTAAGGAAATGCAGGTCTGAAGAGATTTATGAGAAATAAAGCACTGTCTATGGAAAATCCAATAAGTGTTTGAAAGAGAAAGGACGCGTTGAAGGAGATACAGTAAGCGAAAGCGGCTTCGGACCTAGACCAATGCTTGCTACCGCGCGAGAGTTAAGGAGGAATAATTTTGCTTGTGTATGATTTGAGAACTTCTTATATTATCAGTGCGATTGTCTTTATATTTTTAAATGACATATTTTCATCCTTTTGCATCCCACCGTCTCAGATATTGACTTCTTCTCGTTTCCCTGTTTACGTGAATAACTGAAGAGGCCGGAAGAGGTTACTAGTTCGCTCCCCTCTAGATGTGACCATTCCAGCGCAACCATTCTCCTGAAACCTTAATGCGCCCTACCAGACTTGTACCTTGCCTCAAATGGTCCTTGAATATGGGATCAGAAACTGGACGATCATATGTACTGTTTGTATATGACACAATTTTTTTATTACATAAAATAGAGGTATATGTGGTCCTAAAATTATCTCATGATTTTAGAATGCAGGCTAAATCAGAGGCAAACAAGCACGCTGACCACAGCGATGGCTATATGAAAGGAACAAGCTGTTTACTAAATGTTAAAGCAGCTACTATTATCATAGCTGATCTAGAGTAAACTGTTGTTTTGTAACTGTCAGGACTATAGTACAGCTTTGTTCGCTCGATCCGTCAGCCGATGCGTCCACGGATGACTCTAAATGATTGCCTCTATCAAATAAGCTGCGTACTAATTATTCCTGATTTTGATCCATACCGTATAGTCAACGTCGCTTATACCGGTTTCGGTTATAACAATATTTTGTTTGTACTGCTAAAGGTTTTCACTCCCAAAGCGTATCTTTCCATACAAAAAAGTTCGGTTATACCAGTCAAAACATGATGGTTTCCCGGTGATCGGTATAAACGAAATCTACTGTATCTTGACTGAGTTTCTTCTGCTTCAGCCATCTGCATCTTCGTCAGCGCTGGCGACTTTTCAGCTGTGGGCCAGAAACGGCTTATCAACTGGATTCATGGGCTCGCTGAGCACAGTTAGCACATGGATAAACGAACTGCACAAGCTGAGCTCGACGAAATCTTTGTCATTAGCTTATCGATATGGGCTTGTTACGGTCGTCTTTGCTCAAGCCATTGTTGTTGGTTTAGGAGCTGCCTATGAAATCATTGCACAAGAACATATTGACTTTTAGTAATGCTGAGTATAATATTTAATTGTCATTCATTAATACTGAATTCATTTTGATCAGTACTGAATACACAGCAATACATGAATGCAATACATAGAAACAACTCATAATGTACAGGGTGCAGCGTAAGTTCTGATACAAATCTTGATAAGTTTTATTAGGCAATGCTTCAGGCAATTATCTTAACTTCAACAAATTCTTATTAAGGATGCGTATGATCCAGAAAATGATTACATTTCGAATCATTATGAGGAAGAAATGACTGCTAATTTATCCCAAACAGCGCAAAAACTAAAATCACTCAGGAGCATTACCATTTCGGATGGATTAGGCGGAAGACTGGAAGAAAGGAGGAGACTAACAGAAAAGAATAAAGAACGAATTGAGAAAGCTGGTCAAGAAAGAAATCCCGACTTTTTGATCAAATACGTGGATTAGACCCTATCCTGCGCTGGAAGAGTTAACAAGACTAACGTAAATTAACACATTTCATTACTCGGCGCTATTTCTAAGCTACCGTATAATAGAAACACCTCTACAAGCGACGCTCAAACTGCTAATGAGTTGGAAACTATTATAAATGTGCAGAAAACCGACTAAGCAGAGTTCCCTCACCTTGAAGGGCCTTCACACACCTTGTGTCCCTATCCTGCCTTTTAATATCATGAGATGGATGGAAGAAATATGCATACCGACTCAGATATTACTAAATGGTAAAATTTCAAATGGGTGATAAATTCACAAATTCATGATAATATTTCGATTTACTCAAAAGCGTGAGATTTGGATGTAAAGAGAATCATGGTCTTATCGAAAGGAATTTAGCAGAAATAGGTGGCAATATGAAAATTCCAGTGATCATTAGAATGAGCAAGGTTTCCAAGAGAATCTGAAGAGAAAGACTGAGATATCCTGTTAATGAGCGACGCGATGCCTGCTTGCTAATGAAATTAATTCCAGCGAGCGGTTGCTCAATCCTGAGCAGCCAAAAGGGCACTGCGAAAGACTGTAATATTGGATCTGCTCATTGTATCATAAATTTGCCAAATTCTGTGCTCATAAACATGAAGCAGAATGATGTTTCTGTGCATCCTCAGTTACATGCAAGAATTCCATTTCAAGAGATGGTAAAATGACCAGAATAAAGTTTACACTGAAATAGTTACAACAAACCGCAATCGCAATTGAAACCGTTGAAACTGGAATAGTGTAGTTAAATAGGCTTTTCGCAACTGGGCACCATTTTGGAGTAATTTTTACGCATTTTTACTGTCTTACTCGATTAGGCAATGATACCAACATCCTTCAATAGATCAATTCTCGTTTTCATGTAGTTTATAATCTACAATGAAGCGAGGGAGTTCAATGTCGAATATCTTATAATCCATGTAATACAGTTCGGCGAACATACTGACATAAGTACGATTGGATCGTATTAAAGCTTCAAGTTTTTCTGCATCATTTCCACTTGCAGCATGTATAGTTTTCTGTTCCAGTCTGCCTTTAAGGTTTTCGTATTCTATGCTACTTAGAAGAGGTTGTGAGGAGGACAGCAAAAATTTGTTGATACTTTCAGTCGAATATTCAATAACTAAAAATTAATTCATGAGCAGGTACTAAACGTATAAGTGAGAAAGAATATTTAAATTCTATAAAGGTTCTTAAAAATTTAAAAAGTACCGCGCGCCGTCGCAGAATATGTTCGTCGCTTTATTTCTCAGTTAAGCGACGCTCACTTTGCACTGAGCAGACATATTCATTCGATTGATATATATATGTGACATACCATCGAACTACTACAATCACCTACCCCTGAATTCCTTTCGACGGTGCAACAAGTCACACGAAGACACTTGCGGGGACATGTGGCTATAAAGATAACCACTCGAGTTATACTTTGATTCTGCTGAAGGTGCTCTGTAATTGCAGATTTTTGCATAACTTTTTTTGGTTTTCCAGCACATGTATAGCGTCTTGAGAAAGCAGCCGAAATCTGAGCCACAGTTGAAGCAAACCTTATTTCTGAAACATGAATTGATATTATCTTTTAACGTTCAATTAATTTAAATCATGAAATATTTGCTAAATTAAAGCTTTATTTATTATCCACCATTTAAGAGTTAACAGAACAGTGTATAAATAAAAAAGTATTGATAGTAAAGGTACTGAGTCTCAATTACCGTTTGAGTATCCTTTCTCATGTGAAAACGCGATGACGACTACGCAAAATTTAGACTCTATTCTTCTCAATTTGCAACAGTTCCACGACATAAGCCCCAGGTCGCCTATAGGCACACATAAGAAAATTCGTCTCTGTCAGACAATAAATTGCGTTATATTTTCAATTTTCTACTATTGCTCGTTCTTGACAACCAAAATAATATATGGAGCAAAATAATGGACAGTACCTTTTGCACACGAACAAATAGCCAGAAATAAACCGTTCGAACGGGTCTCTTATGAAAACTATACGCTCGTAAGTAGCACTATCAATCTTCGGCTTTCTCACTATGTGATTACATGTGGGATGAAAAGCGCCTTTGAATGTCAGCAATGAATCAAATCTCTTAAATTCTTCCTTGTTTCCCTCTTCTTTGAAAGTGAGAAGGCAGCTGACAAATTTAATGGCAGAATGTCCGTTCTTCTCTATCATGCAGACTGTTGATTTAGTTTCACTGAAGTGGGTGAAAACGGCCATACGTGAGTTATAATGCGAAAATAGCACTGATTTTCTTTCGAGGAATTCGACTCTGAAAAGTAATCTTTTATTACAAGAGAAACGATTTTAGCCTTGATCAAGCGGTTAGCCACATTCCTCTCAGCAACATAGTCTTTGACTCGAATACAGGCTAGGCACTAAATTCTATTCAGAGCCACTTCAAACGCTCTTGTTGCTTCGTGTCAAAAGATGACATACGACCACCCGTCAGGATTGAGCATCAATTGGCTGAGAATGAAAATTTGATGGTGGAGAGGTGGTAAAATCTCGCGAGCCTCATTTCCTAGGGGATTGTACCGCCCACTTTCTCTGTATGAAAAGACGCCTACTCCCTTTAGCTTAAAGTATAATTTCCGCCACCACCCTGTGTGTCCTCTTTCGCCATCAACGCAGACTGCTAAAACTTACTGTAGCGCATGGGTGTTATATAGTAGAATACTAATAAATGGAAAAGTAGAATAAGCTTAGCTAAAGATCCGACCACAAGTCATCTCACTAATCTTAAATTCTTCTTATAATCGGTTTTCACTGTAAAGCGCGTCTACTCTGCGATCTCCGTTATCTACATTCATTCTTACACTCGTTAAAGATCATGGCCAGCACATACGTTTGTGCCCTCTCGATTGAATCGTCGTCATTTTCGTCTTCTTTCAACATTGAATCGCCATAAACTGCGGGAGGATGTGAGTCGCTAGAAGTATTGCCAAGCTTCAGCTCATTTAGGGAACATGTACGGTATGGGGAAAGCAAGTCGGGCTTGCTAATTATGAAGAGTATGACAAAAAATGCAGTAAGACACCCGAAGATGACGCTGCTCTTCAGAGACATATTTTCGAATATCACATAAATATCTTAAAATAAGTGGAATATATACACCGCACGGATGACGGATTACGCAAACCAAAAAGCAGCTGGGAAGCGTGTTATAAGAGCAGCGGACAGAAAACTACAGAGGACCACCTTTACTTCGGCGCCTAACTGCGTCGATGGGAAAGGTACCGGTTTTGTAATCGTTCCTGTGCTCTCTTTTAAATAACTGAAACACATGACGAGTTGTCAATTTATTCGCAAATTGGGCAAACGAAACTGTGCGTAACAGCCGCTTGGACTAGACGTATAATCGCTCATTTGCGATTCGTTCAAATAAATCCGAGTATCGTCACATATTCATCCGGTTCTAACGCTTGCTCGGAACAGTGAAATATTAGTGTTCGCACTACCGATAACATTGCTCACATATCATCAATAACTGAACTGAAGAATTCAATCATAAACTGTGGCAGCTGCACTGAATTAGTATCGTAATCAGCAAAGCACATAACACATAGGCGAGCGTTTTTTAGGCATAATTTTTCTATTGAGATTCATCATTTCATTTCTGAAAGAGGCACGGTCACATGATGTCTGGAGTAAATCGCTTAAATATTCATATAGCCCATTGTTATGTACAGAGAGTGCTGCTTTGAGCAGAAATCCATTCACAGATTTGCGTAAATATCCCATCACATGATGGCTACTTGGTTTTTCCGAAGCGTGCACTCCACAGGAAGTTGCCGAAAGTGTTTCATTCATGAGCTCTATTCGGTAACGAACTATAAATCTTTATGTCATGGAAAAGTGATCAGTCGTGCAAACTACTTATGAATGTCATTTCAAACACTAAAGAGATCAGCATCAGTAGCATCAACCCAGAAGCCGGCTGCATTCATCCACCGAAAACGCATACTTAATGCCACCTAACGACGCAAATGCGGTAATACCTCTGCAAATCTCCATGCATGGATAGTCGTGCAGTTTTCAATGAGCAACAAAATTCTGTTAGTTTTGTGTTCACTTAAAAAATCTGTAATGACACTGAATACCTCCACTGCAATATATAAATTTCACTGTCGAGATACTTTTTCATTTCATTTGATCGAGGACTTTTCTTATTTGCTACTTTGACACGTTAACGTGAACGCGAAAAAGAAGAAAAATGCTCCTTCATCTTGTTGCTGTGTCGCTGGTGTTGATGACCTGTGCTCCTGAGGCGTTGGAAGCTACTTTTAATTGCACCATTGTGGAAAACGAATTTGATCACTGTTTTTACAATCCCGAGCAGAATAAGTCTTTAGCGCAATTTAGCGGTCATATTGCAATTAACAACATACCAGGTTTGACCACCTTATTGAGGAAACTAATAAATAGTGGATGTATTAAAACCAAATGGCCAGATGTCCAGGTGACTTTTACAACGTTGTACATTTGGTTGAAACTGATATATTAATGAGAACATAAAGAATAAGTGTCTGCACATTTACAAATTCGTTTCAGCGACTATTTCTTTTCTTTAACAGGATGACTCTGACTCCACTGTTAGGGTGACTGTTATTTTCTGTTCGAAATTAGAAAGTCATAAATTGCTCTCTGTTATCTAAGAAAATTCATTCTAGTAATCATTGAAAAAAAGTGAAATTTAACGCAATAAAAAGGATATTTTGACCTACATTTACCTACATTTTCATTGCGATTCGGAGGAATTTGACGGAGATGAGAGTATATAAGCACCATGCAGCATTTTTTAAGACCGTTTTTAATGTTCCGCGTCAAAGCCTTCCAGAGAAAAACAAGAGTAATAGGAGTAAATGTTACCTTCATTGGCACTACTTAATCGTTGCACATGTAATGATATTGCATAACAATATGAAAATAATTGCTTCGTAAGTGCGCATTTCCTAACAAAATGCAATGTGAATGCATATTTATCACGCAAACTGCTACCATCCAGTAAAAGTGTTCTATCATAGTTTCAAGACGCGGACTAAATTGTTATAGGCCCCTTCAGTGGTTCCGCTTGTTAAGTATTTGATGCATTAATTTGCCCTTAACTTTCAGGAATGGATAAAACTCATGACGCCCCCGAAGGCCTATCTCGCAATCTTTCAAAACCTTTCAAAAGCTCAAAAAACGACTCTCAGGAACTACAGAAATAACCCGAAGAATGAGAAACTTCAGAAAAAGGCTGGAGCAGTTTATGAAGTCCTTAGCGGAAAATATGATAGTCTCTCAGAAGCTGATAAGAACAAAAAAGTTGAATGGAAAAATAAATACTTCAAAACCTGTCTTCCCAACTTTTACGATTTATACTCCGGCGATCAATAAAGTTACTCTTAGAATAACTGGGAAGATCGCTTAAAGTTGTCAGCCAACATGTCGTATTTGATAATGTTGTTCTTCAAAACGAACGGTGATTGTCTTCTTTTGTCGAATAAATGTTGCAGCTCGTTACACAAAACGATCGGATTTGTGTAGTCTTTTAAAAAAATACATCCCCGTGCATTATTATTAATGCATTCATTACTGTATTAAATCAATGTTTTCTTGAAAACGGTCAGCTCTCGCTGCTCAGTGCGAGTGTCTGGGACACAAGTGCATTTAATTATTCTTTTCATTGTATTGTCGGCCTGTCTTTATGATGAACATTCTTTCAAAAAATGCTATCTACAGGTGTGATCAACTATCATTCGTGCTGCATACAAATGAATTACATTTTGAGAATACTTATTATGATAGGGAGCGTGCGTGCTTCAGTTGACAAAGATGATAATGCCTTGCTTAATTCGA
>NIUQ01005229.1:0-11703 GCA_002796945.1 Plectus sambesii
GAATTTCAAACTGTAGCGGGTTTCGTAGCGTAGTATTTACAAACTTGATACTGTCGTTTACGTTCCGTATCCTCTGCACGTCGAACAAACCTTTAATGGCCTATAACTTTTTAAGGGGGCCGAATCTGAAAAAACTGAATGCGCAGCGATGATCAGCGTGTTTGACTTGACAACATATCAAAAAATAATTTCTCACCGTAGTTCCCCTTTAAGGTTGAATTCTGCAAAGTTTCCTGGACAGTTTTTGGTTTTCCAGGTGCGCTTATATCTGGACAATCCAAAACAAAAGCGTTTTTATTCCATTTTCTCCTTTTCCAATTTTTGACCATTGAATGCCTAGGCGAACAACAGTGTCAACCTGGGTGGTCTGTCTGACTTCAACGATCAAAGTTTTGAAAATATGAAAATGGCGTGAAAACGTTTTTGTTTTGGATTGCTGAGGTCATCACGCACCAGTTAGACCAAAGATATAAAAAATATTTCAAAAATTCGACCAAGAACTTTACATAAAATGTGTCTTTTGGTGAAAAGTGAGAAAATTTGACAACTTTGGGGGACTATAACTTTTTTCCAGGAGCGCAATTCACAAACCGTTTTGGCTCGTTTTTCCTAGGTATCAGCTTAATAATTGTGCAACGTTTGAGCCAAATCTGTCAACGGGTTGCATGTTATTAGTTCAAATATGCAGTATAGTTTTATCAAGCTGTTTTTGGGCTACAGTACGGCTTCAAAAAGTACCCTTAAGAGAAAAATTTTCAAAAACTCCGCCAGTCAATAATCCAGACCATAGACTACAACCGACCAATAGAAGTCCAAGCTTGATTTGGTCTCCTAGCACAAAATATTGCCAAATCTCATTTTGTTTGGCCACCCTGTAGTTGTAATAAATTATTGTTAACATGCTTCAAGTCGAAAAATGCATTTTCTTTCTCTAGCTTGCAAAGAAACTTACATAAGCACCATAACTCGCGTGTTAATTGCATGAAAAAGAACGCTTTTTTCTTTTGATCATATCTTATATAATTCTTTTCACAAATAGTTGCAGTTTTGGATTACACCCTGGTCAAGTTTCAGCTTGATTGGTACACTAATAGCAAAATTATTAACAAATAAAGTTGCCTATTAACTTTTGAATCATACTCTACCTCTAGTTATACAAGTTACGAATAATTTATGACTTCCTACACGCGTTGTGATGCAATAGGATGCTGCTTCAGGAACAGGAGTGAAGCATCCCATAGATCGTTATCTTTACGATCAAGCAGAGGGTGGATTCGGCCTTCCTGTAGTGGAGAGTCTTCATCGTTTCTTCAAGGCCATGGGCAATCAATGGTTTTGGATTAAACTTCTTGAAGAGCAATCGCTGGGGTCTGATGGGAAAACCATCGATTGCGTCTCTTCGCGTTGCATTAGAAAAGAGCATGTACATGCATTCGCTCGTCTCTGTCCAATAGGTATTAAAATTGGTTTGAAGCTGAAAGACAAACAAGACGAAAAGGACTTGATCGACATGCTCTGGACATCGCTCCAGTATCTGACAGGTGGCGAAGCGCAGAAAGAAATAATAAAATTTGCAAAAGCATATGAAAAACACGTGATGACATCTACTGAGTCCTGTGGAACCAGCAATTCCTGTGGTTGTCAAGGCAAGTACTATTTGATGCTAACATAATCTACTGGGTATTAGTGGGTTGACTAGTGTTGTGGCTGCGCGCCAGACAACAGATCATGCGGTTTCAACCCTGGCCAAGGGCGACCTGTCACCAGTGTTGCAACTCAAGTTTGTTAACTAAGTTATTTAACTTAGTTAAAAACTTAGTAATAGTACTAAGTAACTAACTAAATTTCGAAAAAAACTTAGTACTAACTAAATAACTAACTACGTTTTAAAAAAACGAGTTTAACTAACTAAATAACTAACTAAATTATTTTTTTGTCAACTTAACTAAGATTAACTCTAAAAACTTAGTACTAAGTTTTAACTAAGCAAGTATTCCAAAAAGCTACCAAAAATCTGAAACTTTGGTAGCATGTGATAAGCAGTGTTGCAATTAGAATTAGTAACTATTTTTTTTTGACTTAGGAAAAAACTCAGTAATATTACTTAGTAACTAACTAAGTTTCAAAAAAAAACTTAATACTAACTAAATAACTTACTACGTTTTTTTTGGAGCGTTAACTAACTAAATAACTAACTACGTTTTAAAAAAACGAGTTTAACTAACTAAATAACTAACTATGTTTCCAAAGAAACTTAGTTGCAACACTGCCTGTCACCCAAGCAAGGTGCTCATCCCTCTGCGGATCAGGGAATTAATAACAGCTTTGCTGCAGTAGTTTTCAACTTGCCAATAACCTGGTGTCAGGCATGCAACAGTCAACTGGATTATTCCACTGTTGCATTCAAATGGTGGGCTCATACCCACCAGCAAAAAGCAGACTCTGCGACTTAGTGGGAAAAACGCTAGGAAACTTACTTTCTTTTTTAATCTACAGGGTGTTCAAAAGCCACTTAACAAGTTTTTTTGGCTTGTGCGCATGCTCATCACTGCAAGCTTGACTTTTGAAGCACTTCTTTAAAAAGAGGGCCTAAGCTCTAACTTAGAGAATGACATGACACCAAAATTTTTAGATAAAAATGCATAGACTGATGAAATATCTGCAAAAGGAATGGTACTTTTTTGCCTGTGTACCTTTGGGCCAAACTGATTTCACACTGACAAGGGAGGGTATTGAACTTGATCCAGTGGATTGCAATCTCTTAAGATAAATGATTCCCGTCCAAAATGTCGAGACCAAAATGTCGAGGGACAGAATGTCGAGGGTATAAAATGTCGAGGTATAAAATGTCGAGAGACCAAAATGTTGATGACCAAATTGTCGAGGTACAAAATGTCGAGGCTAGCTATTTATTGCAGGCTTGCCCTTGCTCGTATAGTTATCAACGAACTGAATAATGTCTTCCATATCATGCACGCAAAATTCAGCATAGAATGGAAAAAGATTTGGGAAAAAGCAAAAGATCTATACGATAGGTGTAAACTAGTGATGAACGATTAAATAATGAAAGATGAACAAAGATAATGGTGAATGTGAAGACAGAAGTAAAGGCGAAAGAAAGTACGAACAGCAGAAGTCGGACAAGAAGACGATGTGTAGGCGTTAATTGCGGGGATGGAGGCAGGGGCAATGATGCCATTGCGGTCAGCCGGGTGCTTTGTATACTGGTCAATCGGCCGTTTGCCGCGCATTATCACCGCGCATTCACTGTAAATGGTGAATGCGCGGTAATAATGCGCGCCGTTGCTCTTATTTGTATTCTAAATTGGAAGCTCTCCGTACTGTTAACCTCGATAAAAATTCAACTTGATATTTGGTATCCTCGACTTCTCTTACATCCAATTTTTCTCGTCTCGACATTTTGTACCCTCGACAATTTGGTCATCGACATTTTGGTCTCTCGACATTTTGTCCCTTTACCAGATAAATTATCGTAAATGAATTGCATCGATATACATGTTTTCAAGAGTGCAGAAGCTATCTTCCACGTCACCGCATTTGAGCCAGCGTCGATCGAAACTAAAGCTAACCACTCTTTCACTATACCCTGTCTTTTCTCCTCACTCTTTTATTCACCTCGACTGAAACCATCCTTCTAATATGAAAAACGGTAACAAATTGTGAGTTAGCAAGAAATAGAAGCTCAATATATCAATTAAGTTTTAACAGGCTACTATTAAGTTTTCTCAAAGATTTCAAATTTTTTAGCGACAGAAACGCAGCAAGCAACAGTTGGTTCAATAGCTGTATCTGCTTCTTCAGTTCAAGCGAGCGGAGCTACTACTCCAGCAATAAATAAAGGTAAAACTGCTATCGCTAAACGTAGTGATGAGGATCTAAGCGTTTCATCTGCATCTCCTCATCAGTCGGCCTGTCTGAATGCGATCATAAAGTCAATTAATGATAATGCAAATTCAGATTAGTGTCTTTTAGTTTAAAATGCGAATTATACCAAAAATATGCCGAAATACTTTTTGAAATCATGAAAGAGAGATGTAAAGTGTGGTTGCAATTACAGGGCATTGCATCTCGGACCACTGAGTAAATGGTACGTGTATTCCACTACTAATATTCCACTTTTACCTACTCTGTATTCACGCAACAAAGCCACAAGCTAAAGCGCCTTCAAAAATCTGCATTTTTCCCTAATCTTTTTAATTCTGTTGCTCATCAACCATCAAATCTGTTCTTAGAAACGATCAAAATCATCTCAAAAAGCAAAAAACAGCACTTTCAAATAAGGTTTACCAAGGTTATTTTTTTAAAACTAATAATGTATTATGAATGCCTCAATAACACCAATGACCATCCAGATATAATATGGGAGAATGCTGACAGCGCCTCCTCTAAGGACTGACAATGAATTCACTCAACTCTTTCAGGGAATTGCCAGGGGACTCATCCCCCTAATGAGTCTCCAATAATGAACATCTTGCCCGATGATGAAGGCAACCCAGCGAGTGTAAACCTAATAAGAGGCGCTCCTCCAGATTTAAATGGAGCAGCCCATACTTTGATACAAACGGATCACATGAATCCCCTTGGTGGGTCCCCAATGGTGAACATCTTGCTCAATGATGAAGGCAACCCAGCGAGTGTAAACCTAATAAGAGGCGCTCCTCCAGATTTAAATGGAGCAGCCGATACTTTGATACAAACGGGTCACATGAATCCCCTTGGTGGGTCCCCAATGGTGAATACCTTGCTCAATGATGAAGGCAACCCAGTGAGTGTAAACCTAACAAGAGGCGCTCCTCCAGATTTAAATGGAGCAGCCGATACTTTGATACAAACGGATCACATGAATCCCCTTGGTGGGTCCCCAATGGTGAACACCTTGCTCAATGATGAAGGCAACCCAGTGAGTGTAAACCTAACAAGAGGCGCTCCTCCAGATTTAAATGGAGCAGCCAATACTTTGATACAAATGGATCACACCAATCGTAGTTCACTATTTAGCTGCTGCTTCAGGTCAGTTTTGCTTTATAAATCCTCAAGGCTTCACAAAAATTCTGAAAATTTTTAAATTTTAAATTCCATCAAATCCAGGATGGCAGCAGACTAAGTGTTCATTTCTGTCATTGTGGTAATCTTCAGTATAACCTCCCTTGGATTCAGTACATTTCTTTTGTCAAGTTACCAGCCAGTTAAGGCTATATTTTGTAAATACCGCTAAATGCCATTCAGCGCAGAAATAATGAGATTTTACAGGATGGCACATAAGTCACCAGACGAGTTTGGATTGTATAATTCCGCGAAAACGCAATTGATTTTATTGCGGCTTATTGTGTTTGATAGAGTTACTTCTAAGTTAGATTTTCTGTTTTTAATCTTCAAAATTGATCAATTTTTCGCTTCTTTAAGTAACTTTTAAAAATGACAAGGTTTCGCACAAAATACAGGGTTCACGACAAGAGTATCCCTATTGTGATTGCTTATAACTTTGTGAAAACGCAACCAAATATAATGCGATTATTGCATCTTTTAGAGCTCTCTTAAACTTAGATTCCTTTTTTAAATCACACGAATCCGATCACAATTACTCATTTTACAATCTTTCAACGAAAATGCGAAATTTCACATTTTCACGGTTTTCGCGCATTTGGTCTATTTACGCTAAAAAAGCGAGAAACGCGCGGAACTGCGGAATTGTAAGTTTCCATTGAACATTCATAAGATGAGCTAGTGTGATCGGATTCTTGTGATAACAAAAAGAAAATCTAAGTAAGAACTTGCTCTGTCAAACGCAAAAATCCGCATTCAAATCGATTGCGTTTTCGCGGAGTGATAACAAATTAAAGTCGTCTGGTGACTTATGTGCCACCCTGTAGAAACCACCAATGCAAAAATGTATACGTCCTAGTGCAGAAATTGATCTATGAGGCATTTTAAAAGTTTCTTCCCCACTTGCAGTCGCACTTTCTTGATAATTATTTATCGTGTCAGCATGAAAAGTTGTGGTTTGCTAATTACACCAGAGAAACGTGAATATGGTATAAGAAACACATTAAAATGAAACATATAAAAACAAAAATTACACAGTACGCAAATATTAGGTTGGCCGAAAAGTCTTTTCGTTTTTTGGTCTCTAAGTTTGAATGCGAAAAAACTCTCCGAAACCGCAACGAATTTGAGTGCAGTATATTTCGTTTGAAAGAGCTCTTTTTAACTAAAAGTTTTTTTGAAATTATTAAACTTAGTTAACTTTTCGTCATTTTATGTTAATGAGTAGGCAAGTGAGTTTTCAACGTTAGAGTGAGGCAGGTTCAATGATCAATAACTCTGGTAATACAAAACCAAATTTAATGCGGATTTGTATTACCAGAGTTATTGCTCGGTATATGACGGAAAATGTACCAATTCTACATTTTTAGAAAAAGATTTTCTTTAATATCTGACTCAAAATTTAACGCTCTTTCACGTGGTCTACTCTGTTTTTTGTAAGCTAAACGGTTTTCTCTCTAGACCCTTACGTTATTATTTCGTGAAACTTGTACAGGGTGACAAAAAAGTTTTGACACACACATTTTTAATGTAACTCAAAAACCACGGAATCAAATCGCTTGAAACTTGAAAAAGAGGTTACTGTGACTATTTACTACTTCCAGTTTTGATAACATTTAATTCAGTCACCTCTGAAGGAAATACTGCTTCGCTCACTTTCAGAAAAAAATGCATAAGGGCGCGAACATGGTGTTTCAGTTAATTCTACCATTTCAAATTATTAATAACGTTTTGAGTTCGAAATCGATTCAGATGAAATTTACAGATTTTGTAGAAGAAATAGGGGGAATTTTATTGCTTTTTCCGCAAATAATACCGTGCGTAATGAGCAAAGACTACTATATTCCGGGGCTAAAAAGCAATGCTTCAATTTGTTTTTTGGATAACTTGGCCCAAATTAATTTAGCCAAGATGAGGCATACTAGGAATGATCTAAAAGTTCTGGGGCTTCGTTTGGAAAAAGAATTATTGAATTTTTTTATGGGGTTGCCAAGATATGGCCATGCAAACATAAACACTCCACTGGAGCGAACTGCCTGCGACGCAGAAGCACTAAACGTTATGAGTATTCTTTGCGCGGTTTGTAATATCTTTGCTTATTGTGCACGGATTTACTCGCGAAAGAATGTAATAAAATTCTCCTCATTTCTTTTATAAAACCTGTAAGTTAAAATTTAATCGGTGCACAACCTTTAACATTATTAGCAATGTAAATGGCAGATTCAGCCAGGGTCCTTCGTGCTTTTGTGCATTTTTTTCTGAAAGTTAACGACGCGCTATTTCCTCCAGAGGTGACTGAATTGAATGATATTAAAACTGGAAGTAGTAAATAGTCACAGTAATCTCTGTTTCAAATTTCAAGCGATTCAGTGAAGTGGTTTTTGAGTTACATAAAAAAATGTGTGTCAGAACTTTTTTTACTCGGTATTATACACTTATCGAGAAAATGTGGCTGGAAGAGGGGAAGAGATTTTTGGAACATCCCATATTTATATTCGGGTAGTAAAAATATTCTGTTGTGCTTAACATATATTTCTTAGGTAAGCCAGTGTTAGTCGTTACGATAACGACCAACAGCAAACGGTTTAAACGATTAGAGGCAATAAAACTGTCTGAATCATCTAAATCTTCTGATTTATGAAATTATTTGCTAAGTGTTGCACCAGGAATACTGCGACCTGCTTTGTTGTAATCTATTACACTATGTTTTAGAAGCACCGAAGCAGAGTGAAGAACCGGTCGAAAACTTTCACATTCTGTTTGACAGTGTATGATCTTATTATGAACAGGTAAACTATGAGACTGCACTGGATCAAAATAAAGCTGCTGCGTTTCATTAGACAGTTATTGACGAAAATTTGGCCAATTAGAACGTGCTCTATGATTTAAAAAATTTTGTATGCTGTGTTTAATTTTCATGGAACATTTAAAAGTGATATTAGGTTTTTGTTTTAACAGATGGAATTATAACTTTTAAAAATCTTTTACAAGGTCAACAAGAAACGGTGTTTGAAATCAGCGTGAGGGATTAAATTTAGGGTATTGACATGCCAATAGGGCGACTGTAATGCGTCGTCGTGTGACTGAGCGGCTTTATAAACTGGAGTGACCCCAGTTGCTCGGAAGAGTACGCGTTCTAATCAGATATGCGGACGCGGGCCTCTCCTAACCCAATCACTTGCTATCGCATTGTGGTTGACCTAGTGAAGAAATTATTTGAGTTGCCTTTAACTGCTCAATGGCTTCCAGGTGTGGATCTTGTGATGCTCATTTTACTGTTATGACGCCAGCGATTACAGTCATTGACCTATTGCAGACTTCCGCGAAATCATATAAACCGTTTCTGTTTTATGTCCAAATAAAACGTGTTACACTATTATGCTATTGTTAGTTATGGATTCATTCATTACGCCTTCATTTCCTGTCTATTTATCTCATGTAATCCGATCGGTGACTTACGCTGTGCTTGGGTCTTAAGACTTAACGCTGGGCTATCCAACGGCACCATAAGAAGTATCAAAATCGGCTATTTATGGGTCGCAAATTCAGCCCGAAGTAACCCATCTTTCGCGGCTTCTATCATTTACGGTTCAGTCTATTCAGTTTGATCGCCTACAGTTACTCTGCTTCAAATTACGTGTTACCCGCATATTTAACTAAGTATCCCCAAACGATGGGCTATCCAGCGGTCTTGGAAAGCCCGTGGAAAGCCAAAGTTCAATGTTGTTCGTCGATAGAGGAACATGTGTCGCTTTCTGGGTCATTAAAGCATTCTGGTTATTGCTCACGCATTCGCCTTGCTTTGATTTTAAAAGTCTCGAAAGACGTGTCGCTTCGGGCCAAATTTGAGACCCTTACATACCCGATTTTGATACTTTCATGTATCTGTTGGATAGCCCATCGTTAAGTATTCATAATCAAATATGCCCATAGCACGTGATTGAAGTAGAGTAAATGTACGCGAGCAAACTAAAACGATTTTAACCAATAATGACAATGCCTCAAAAGATGGGTCACTTCGGATCGAATTGGAGACCCGTGCTGTACTTGTCTGATACATTTTAAGGTACCGTTGGAGAGCCAGGCATTAGAAAAGTAATCCTAATGTAGCTTTGACTAGGAATTGTTAACAAGTTTAGGCCGAAATATTTTGAAAACTGGAATATGAAAAAAATGTGACCTATTCTTTCATTCCTTACTTTCTTAATTTTGCATAAACCAAAAAAGGGCACATTTGCAAATTCCTCTCATGTCCTTTCGAATGATATACAAAAACACTGATTTTGATCCCGTCTTTATAGTTATGCATTAAAATTAAAATTTCCTACCATATACTGACATGAAAATATTTTTTAATTCTGACGCGATTTTCGGAAATACCGACCTGTACTACCCCTGGATATGAAGTTTCTTCAAAATCTGGTGCCTTTTTTCCAACTGTGCGAAGGGAAGCTTTTTAATGCACGATTCTCGATGCTTTGAAAATGTCTGTCTTAAACAAACAATTCCAAAAGATTTATTATCTAGTGGATATCTGAGATGTGCATTGCATTTAGGATTACCTCAAAAATATGTTTCGTCGCGATATAAAAATTTTGAGAAATGGCAGTAATACGTTCTGATGTTTTCGCAGGATTTTCGTTTCAACTTTATTCACAGGGCAATCAAACAGCAAATGCTAGAGCGCATGCAACCGCTATTACACAACCCTAAGCCTAGCGAACGGGTGTTATATCTCCATCCGTCTCGGCGATGTTGTGTCTAGTTCTTATAGGGCACGCAAAAGCCCCAGACACCTGAGTCTATTTCAAGCAAACAGTTCAAATTCTAGCAAGATACGATACTAAGCGCGATTTAAACTTCATTATGGGCACTATTTATTTAAGGCTGAGGGTGGCATCCAATTATTGAAAATTTTAGCACAAAATGAGCTTTTGACATAGGAGAATCTTAGAATAATGAAAGTGAGCAAAAGCATCTCGTTTTTTCCGCGAAAGCTTCAACAGTTCGTTGATAATACGAAACTCCGCCCACAGACTTATGACATAAGACGCTCTCGCACTTGGGTTGCATAGCAACAGAGGATCAGTTGCCATGCAACACGCAACATTTTATGATCCGGTTTTATGGATTAATCATCCAAATTCGGTTCCGATTCATGTTCTCATTATACCCCAAAATTGTGCTATACATAATACGTGTAACCGCTACTAACGATCCTGAACCGGAAGCGGAACCTTTAATTAATTATTCGCGCTCCTCACATAAAGAGTCGCAATGATACATTTAATAGTTAAAATAGGTTACAGCCTCTTATTCTGTAGGTAGAATTTGTGGCACCAGTGGCGAAATGTCACGGCGCATGTAAACGTGAATTGGCACAATTTCTTGCAGAGTTCGCTGTTTGAACGCAAAACTCAATTGATCGACAGGTATCCGCGTTTATGCGCAGTTTCCTTGAAATAGACTCAGGTGTCTGGGGCGTTTGCGTGCCCTATATATGCTAACATACGAACGGCAGGTGTTACATATGCTAACAAACGAACGCCACAGGCAGTAATATTCATAATAAGAGCTTGAATCATTCCAGCGTCGATCAACATGAAAAGTGAGAAAGACATGAAAGTAATTTAGACCCAAAGTACAGTCTTAAACTTAGCTGAAAAGAGTAGTGAAAGTGTCGAACAAAATAAAAAGCCAGTTTTATATCGCGTACTCTAACTATAGTAGTCTTAATGGATACAGCTCAGAATTAAGTTAAGTATAACGTCGACTGCAAAAAACTTTGACCGCAAAAGCCATGTCACAGCAAGTCATTGCCGCGTATTATTGCTTGTCATGTATGCTTGTACATTAAAGCTCCGTTCACTGATCGACAAAAGTGTTACTACGTAACAATACAGGCGAATAGCAGTTGCGTAGTAACAGTGCGACGACGAGCCGAAAAGTGCATTGTAAAATCTTGATAGCGCATGCGCGTTATTCTATTGAGTTTTGAGAAGTTCACCTGTACAGACTTGTATCTTCTCTCTAAAGTCTTATGTACTAGAACTTATATGTCACAGTTTTTCTTTATATGAACTTCAATATGATTTGTGGATTTAAGATAACAATAATATCTCAGAAGGCGTTTATCGATTCAGTAACGCGCCATTTCAAAGGTACACACCCAGCGAGCCATCCATAGACTAAGTCTACTATTTTGCGGATTTTTTCGTAAATTGTCAGAAAATAGTCGGATTTTGTCCCAATTATTTTCGCCGATGAAAGTGCACCGTTATCCCCCATCCTCTCAGCCGCATATTGTCAAACTTTGTTCAGAGGTTAGCGAGATCCTACTATCGCGCCCAGTACTAAAAATTGCGCGGGACGACAAGTGAAAAGACTAATTTATCTGTCGCTACATAGTACAAAACGACAGTAACTATAAACGGACGCATTAAGTTACGAAAACTGGTATCTTACCGAATGTACTCTCTCCCACGACGACTAGCGCATACCGTAATACGCCGTTAGAACTTTAAGAAAGCCTCATTTGTATAGAGACGGGCACTAAAAATAAAAACATGCACAAATGTCAATAATTTTTATATCAACAGATAGAGCATATCGAGATTAGTCTAACTGCGCACTTATTTT
>NIUQ01005230.1:0-11321 GCA_002796945.1 Plectus sambesii
ATCGCGTACTTTAGCTAAAGTCGGACTTAAGGCCTATCCTTCATCATTGCGTAAAGTCCGACTTTAGCTAAAGTATGCGATGTGAAACCGGCCCATAGTCTCCAGGATTAACAGCGCTAGCAGTAATGAAAGTGAAACTGCAGAAAAGCAGTAGAGGAAAAAAGGAGTACGGAGTAAATTTAATCGTCATTTGCTCTGCACTGGACAGTCACAAAGGATGGGCTGAATAACAAGTAGACTAAAAAGTTCCATTTAGATAGCGCTTAGGTAACTGGCGTCGCAGATAATAAAAACCGTATCTTGACTGCGCAAATGTTGGGCGAGTCGTACTCTTATGATAAAATAATATAAATCATCCAGAAGTGTCCCGCTTTTAAATACAGTCAACTGCTTTTATAACGTTGGTCAAGGGGCCGGCCAAAGACCGACGTTATAAAGCCAGCGACGTTATAGAGCCAGGCGTTATAAAAAGCACTTGACTGTATGCCTAATCATACGTTAATTAATTGCGGAACTGAACATAACACAGAGTATCCGAAATAGTTTGCTGTTCTGAATTTGAATAATTTTGCGTGGACTAAACGGATATATGTAAATATTTGTTTTTACAATCTCTGCTTTAAGGGTATCTTATTCGCAAAAAAACTTACGACCCTAGCGCGAAAGTTTTCTGAATGGGTTTTTGGGAACCTCTTTTAACTTTAAATGGCATAAAAGGAGAATAATTAATAAAACTCTAGTATTGAGTTCTGCCCAAAAATTCTTCAGCGCGGGCATGGTAAAACCCGCAAACCTGTCTAAGAAACTTGTTCAATTTCAAAAAAATGGCCAATTGTTTGGTGTATTACCGCAGTTGAGCAATTTTTTCAGTTGCTGCGTGATTACTTATGTGATGTGTCGTTTGTAAGGGGACAGTCTCGCGATTACAGTAAATACTGCTGAGGTATTTTTAGCGAGGCATTCGTGTTTCCAGACCTGAAGCACTAGATGATCGATCGGCGGTTATGTCCGACGCTACCGCCACTTGTGTACTGCCATATCTCCGAGAACACGACAGAGGGTTGGCTACTTTATTTTCTTAAACCAATAGGTTGCAAAACAAGACCAGTGATTGCAGAAAGAGGTGTATAGAGAATGACAAAAACAATCGGCCAAATATTACGATGTAACAAAATAAGCGATCGTGACTATGTAGTATACTTGATGGTAGCCAAACCCTCGTTTTTTCAAGTTTTGTGGAACATTGCCGAGACGAGCTCGACCCAGCCGCTCGACGGCGACAATAGGATAGAGAATGCGGGGATGGGCCGGGCTCGTCTAGCACAGCTGATGGGCAAAACAGAGTCAACGGGAACGAACAGTCTCCGCGCCTTTCACGAACCATGCCAGCACATACGTCAGGGAACGACACCCTTTCCCGCAGTTACCGCCCGTTCCCCATACAATAACGACTCTCTTATGCATCAGACAACAGAATAGCATCATCGGCGTCGCCGTTGGGGGGCGGCCGCGTGGATGGAATTAATCGCGAAGAGATACAGGCAGAAGAAACAGAACCGGACAACCGAAGAATGAAAAGAAGCGCAGTTCTCGGCGACACGAGTTGGTGTAAGTATTCAACATTTCTCTCAGTGTAACACAACAAATTAAGATATACACAATATGATACGATAACTCGGGGCTGCTACTTTGGTTGCGCGCGGGTGGGGAGGACGGCGATGGCTCAGACGTCCTTCTGGACGGCGTCGTCGTCGTCACCAGCCGCGTCGCCTCCTTCCATCTGATGCTCGGCGACGTATAGCTTGGGGTCGATCGACTGAAACAGACACTCGGTTATACTTACTATAACGCATTTATGCGATCATGTATTAAAATTCTAATAATGTCCAAAAAACAGACACCTATATAATAGTATCAAAAGCGAGATCAGTGTGCGAAAGTTACGGGGCGTAGTAACAATGAGTACATTACCGCGCACGAACCAGTCGCCCTATATTCTTCCCTTAACTATGGAGCCTGCGAGACACAAAGTCGGCAGCTCGAAGCTATGCAAGGGATTGTCTACATTTCACTCCACCCTCTTATTTAATCTTTAACAACGCCAAACATACTTTGGGGATAGGACAGATCGCAGTCTTGAGTTCGCCCTCGATGCGTCGAAGAGAGTAGCGGTCGTCGTAGGTGATGAGGTTGATGGCGATACCCAGATGGCCGAAACGACCCGAACTGAAACGATCCTTCTTTCAATACTTTTCCATCAAGTAAATATAGAAACAAAAAGCGCTGCTCTCAGTGAACCATTTTCAGTCAAGGTATTCAGCACAGGTCTGTGGTTTCAGAACATCATAGAGCAGCGCATGGAGGAAGAAAAGAGGAAAAACGAACCGTCCGATACGATGAAGGTAGGTTTCCGAGTTGCGAGGAAAATCGAAGTTGATGACCACGTTGACAGCTTGGATGTCGATACCGCGCGTCAGCAGGTCTGAAACGATGTCGCGTTTGTATGCCGATCACTCATCTTAAAACGCATCCAGCCACTCACCAGAACAGACCAAATTGCGGCAGTTCCCCTGACGGAAGTCGTGAAAGACGCGATTTCGGTGATTCTAAATATAATGATCATTATTAGTAATTATAGAATGAGGGAATATGCAAATTAGACGACACGGCCAGATTACACTAAATTTTTCGTGCCTTTTTTATTATCTTTAATGACAGCATTTATCTTAACATACTTATTTTTGGCATAGTTGGCGCTCAGTCCTCGGTGGGTGTACGAAACGTTTTTTATCGATCAGTATTCATCTGAACAGACCGCGTGTTTTCGTCATCGGACGGCGCCAACTCGTATCGTAAACAGTCATCATTTAAAATTTAATTTTTATCCAGGATAATCGATAAACCAGTCTGCACTGTTCTCATACTCCAATGATGACTCTTCCTGATCTTGAGGCATTATTTGCTCATATGAAGACAAACACAACTACATAAATAATTGAACCGTACGGAAATTACATTTCTTAATGCGTAACAGCCATAAGCAAACAATTCTTCTATGTTAAAAACAAGGAACGAAAAGTACACGGCCGTGTTCTGGCTTGGCCATCGTCCAATTAGCGCAAGGAAGTGCGAACAAAGTTCGTTACCTGCGCCATGCGCGAGTGAATGTAGTAGCAAGAATAGCCGAGCTCGGTGATTTTCTTGGCGAGCAGTTCCACACGCTGCGTCGAGTTGCAGAAGATGATCGACTGGTTGATTTGCAGCTGAAGAGATATGTAATATTTTATCTCACACATATGACGAATGTATCGCAATATGATGGTACAGTTGGCGCTTAGTTCTCGGTGGGTGTACGAAACGTTTTTTATCGATCAGTATTCATCTGAACAGACCGCGTGTTTTCGTCATCGAACGGCGCCAACTCATAGGGATGTAACACATTACTTCAAGTTAGGTACGCATATCGCAAGCAATGAGCAAATTAACTAACGATCCGTTTTTTAATTCCACTCGATACACAAAGTACAATCAAGACTTGTCTTACGGATAGATAGACCACTCTATACAATCCCACCCCCATATTGACGGATAGTCCTTGTTAAAAATAGAAACTGAAAGTACCTTGCGGAAGAGGGTGTTGAGACAATGGACCTTTTGCTTCTCCTGGACGTAGGCGTAGTACTGAGTGACACCGAGAAGGGTCAGCTCCTCCATCAGATTGATTTCGTACGGCTTGCGCATGTGCTTCTGCTGAAAACGGTTAAATTTAAGAGGCGAAACAAAAAATTGCTATTTTCTTCTGGAAATTACTAAGCAAGAGCAGTGTGCGAAAGTTACGGGGCGTAGTAACAATGGGTACATTACCGCGCACGAACCAGTCGCCCTATATTCTTCCCTTAACTATGGAGCCTGCGCGACACAAAGTCGGCAGCTCGAAGCTATGCAAGGGATTTTGTATTACACTCGATTTCAAACTACCTCCCCTTTCAATAATCAAAATTTATTTTCTACTGTTAACTCTAAAAGAACATCTACGCTTGATATCACAGATGTGTGCTATCAATTAAACACCCCCCCCCCCCCACTTAATCCTAAAAGTTACATATCCATTCTCGAGTACGACTACAATAACATGGCGACCTATCTATATGCCATTAACCTAAAATTAAACATTACTCATCAATTCAGCTACTCTATTCTGTCTATTGTAAAGAATGTTTAATTTAATGAGTGAAATAGTACAAAAGCTGGCTCGTTTGAGTTGCGAAACTTCTGGAATGAAATAAAGCTGGCTGACCATGCCTCCTAACCATATATAATGCCATATGAAAAAACTAAAACATCATCGTCCGTACCATGAACGTGGCGACGGTAAGCGGGAAGGTGGCAGAGTAGAGCATCGCCTGTCGATCCTTCGGGAGGAAGCTGATAAGCCGATCGAGGATACCCTTGAAGTCTTGAGAAAGGAGTTTGTCAGCCTAAAGGAACAATCCATGAGCACATCCACAATTTTATCAAAAATTAGTAATGAGAATAAAGGATCAAAGCGATCGCACTGCGACTCGCTGTTGTACGAAAGTTACGGGGCACATTGACGAGAGACTAATCAATGCGCACGAACCAGTCGCCCTTTTCTCTTCCCTGAATTATGGAGCCTGTGCGACTTGTAGGTGTCGACAGCTCGAAGCTATGCAGGGTAACAAAGAAATACCGGTTAGTCGATGTGTCCCCAAGACATCTAGAGCCACCTCTTTGATGAGATGAGCTACTGTACTAGACCTCTTCTGGAAGCTTCGACTAACCAGCTTCAGTTAGCAATAACTAATAACCACTTATCACAAAACGTGAAGCTATTACATGCCAATAAAATCGGTAACATTATCGCATCCAAAAAATTGCTCAATTTAAGTATTACTCAAGTCGCTAGAGCACAGCGCTGAGTATCGATATGAACTAATGACTAGGCAGCGACTCAGACAGTTACCGGCTCATTAGAGCTTCGTACGAACTAAAAAAATGAGAAAGAAAAGGTCACCTCATCGAGAACTAGGATCTTGCACTGGCTAACGTCGGCGACCTGCTTGTCCATAAGATCGAGGATGCGACCGGGCGTGGCGACGACCAAGTGCACGGTGCCGTTGAGACGCATGATATCGTCCTTGAGGTCAGTACCACCTGTTGTCACCATCACCTACACACACAAATCTCATGAAGCTATTTCACTTTAAAATGGCCACTCAGATCAACTTCAGCTAAAAAGTACCATATATTATTTCTAGCTATCTTTTATAAGCTGGCTGCAAATCGGATCTGCTTCTACTGCAATTAAATTACCGATAAGCAGTTTGTCATGGTTAGCTAAAAATGATATTGTTCTCCTTTAAGCTGAAGGTGATCGTGGCTCTCTTCTAAATTAACGTCCATGATTCGATTCTCTCAGTCAACCATTGTCTTTCACTATGTTCAGAACAGGTCTGTGGTTGTAAGCATCATCGAGAAATTATGTGCGTCGAGCGATTATTTGACCCCCACGGCGCCGACTGCCGCTAGAAGCCGGCGTCTACGCTTAGCAATGTCGTGGTGGCGCGGTGCTATGCGACAAATTCATTTATCTTTTGCTCCAACGACCTAATGCGGGGCGGAGAAATCGCCGCTTAGCGCATCGCAAAGGTTTCCAACTAATTTCATAATTTGCTAAATGTTTAAACGCACTGAAATTAAGCTATTACGATGTTCGTGTGCTTACTAATTATAGGATTCAAATTTCGCGCCTAACCGCTCGGCATCGATCCATCACTTGTAAACTTCACGTTAAGATAAATCAAAATGTACCTTAAGCTTCAGATGCTTGCTCAGTTCGACGCAGATCTGCGAAGTCTGCAGCGCCAACTCACGAGTCGGGACGATGATCAGAGCTGAAATTGATACTCACATACTTTCTCTGCGTAGTAAAAATATTCAATGCATATCGACTGTTCATTTATCATAAATCGACGCTTCTACATTCAATTTCGTCAAGATTGCGCTGATACAATGAAATTCAAAAGTAAAGAATTACGATGAAAGGCCCTACAATATTACACTGCCCTCTTTATAAAACTATTAAATCATATAAAGCCGAACGAGAAAATTAAAGCAACGGTTACAAACCTTGGATATTTTTCTTCTCTGGGTCAATCCTCTCCAAACACGGGATACTGTAGGCACCGGTTTTGCCCGTTCCGTTTTTGGCTCGCGCCAGAATGTCTTGACCTAAAATAAATCGATTTCTCGTATGTGTCATGAAGATCTATCACAATGAACACTGCCTATTTTCGAGAAAATATTTGGTAAATTAATGGTACGATCGTCCATTGCGCACGAAAAGAACACGTCGGTTACATTAACACTGCTAAAAGCTAAGGAATTCTGCATCTCTCTTGCTTGCAACAAAACCCTGGGGTGAAAGTATTTTTAGGCCAGAACACTTAGCGGTGGAAATATCGTCAAAAATCATATTTTGGAAACAGAAAGTTTAACATGCCTCCACTAGTAGACAATTATTATGCAGGGCTTGTATTTCAATGCATGTTACCCTCCCTTAGCTTATCATTACCTATTACAACTAGGATATTGTCAACGAAATACAAGGAAAAGAGCGTACCAGAGAGAGCAACGGGGATCGATGCTTCCTGAATCGGACTCGGTTTCTCCCATCCCTTCTCGAAGATGCCCATCAGTAAGTCGCGCTTGAGACAAAAGTCTTCAAACTCGTTACCCTTAGTATTGGTCACATCCTGCAAACAAACAGTTCCAGCATGAAAATGGGAAAAGAGAAAAATGATCGTACAGCAGTCTTGATGCGATGATCCTTAGCAGGCAACTTGAGATTCTCCTTCCATGAGTCAGACGACTGCGCACCGTTCGACTGCGACAGCGTGTCTACCATCCTGAACTGTTTCAGGTCGCACTAAAAAGTGAGTAATTAATACAACAAATGAACATTTGCATTTTACTCATAAACACTCTCCAACTAAGAGTTTCATTTTTAAAACAGCATTGGAATAAAAACTAGACTTCCTCTCAAACATTAGTCCATACTTTGGCAACATTTATACAAAAGACGCATGAGGCATAAATAAAAATAGTGCAAACCTTAATTAATGTATATACACAATTAGGTTGCTGTCTTTGCAGGGACTATCGTCGTCAGCGGTTGATTAATCGCCAAAAGCCACGTTTGCGCAACAAAATTCAAACTCGTTGATTTTAGGATTTGCTCAGAAAAAAGCACGCACTCAATAACTCACTCGTCTAATTTCAAACCCAACAAAACTGATTTTTGAGTGAGATCTTTGCCTCAAAAGGCGACGAGATGCACTAAATTTTACTTCGTCGCTGGGCATCCTTTCGAGGCGATCACCGTGTCGAAATAATGATACTTTGTCATCGGCCGCATTCGCTTTGACGTAGGTAGAGCGCTTCGTACGGAATTATGAATCAGGAGCGCGCGCGATTCGAACGGTGATAGGAGGACGCAGCGCATCGGGTAATGACGTCGACAGCGTTGAAACTGTCCATGGAGACGCAGCGGCGCATCGGTTAACAACGTCGAAATCTTGAAGATGAGCGTCGCGCAGCGCGTTTCGACCCCATGTCGACGCGCTGCAGTCGCTCCATTTTGAGGAACGGGCTACTGGCGGGGTCCGGTTGCGACCGCTCAATGCCATTCAAACTCATACCGTCCAGACTCATACCGTGCACCACCGCCACAATAAGCGTACACTTGCCCGACTGGCCGCTCGTTCGCATCATATCTTTGGCGACAGGCTTGACGCGTGACAGGCCAGCGTATTTTCACTGAGCATGCATACCTCGAGCATGTCCGCTGATCACGCCGGCATGTTGGCGGCGTTGACGAGTCCTCGCGCCCGATGAGCTTCGGATACCGTCGACCCAATACCGGCCGAGCGACTCGTACACGCCGCCCAGCTCGATACATAAATGCGGCTTGGCGGCCGACACGTGCTGGACGAGTGATTTTGACGCCGTCTACGCATAGCGCCGCGGGGGCTAGACGAACACGCTCGCTATCGGTTGTCGACGCTGCGATCATTGCCGGCGCCAGTTCGTCACAGTCTTTCTTTCATTCATTCCTTCGCGTATCATGCGTTTTGTCGACGCACGCTCTCATCATGATAGGTAGCGCTATCTGTAACTACTGATTCCGTTTAGAACGGTTACGAGCGCACTCCACAATCATTCGGCGCACACGATTGCGCAACGATTGATCAGCCGTTTTGACGAAACTTATTCACCCGCCGGTATCGACTACGTCAATGCGGTGCCACGCTGTTCGTCGTCTTTTATCACACTTTTCTGTGCCGTCAAATGTCTCTTAGCCTTTCGTCTGCCGCGTAGCACTGACATCATTCCTTTCGGCCGGCATTCGACCGTGGATTGAGGCTAGTGATATACGGCTATGTATGACCTACAGTCGATGGTAAGCCTACGTTTGGCGGAGCTGCTTGTCGCGTCCGGTCATTCGCACGTGCCGGAACAAGAATCCTCTCTTCTTTCTGTTCAGCTGATAAACTGCGTCAACATAGACTTGAACATTATTCGCAGTTTGAAGGCTGCCTTCAATCAGAGAACCTGTCAGCCGTTGCCGACTGAGAGACCTACCGTGAGAAAGTCATACGTTTGGGCAACGATTCGGTTGTGAGATTAGTGTGAATTTTACACAATTACACCACCGTTGCCGTTGGGGCATCCGTGATATTATGGATGATATTAATGTTGTTTATAGGTAAATGTGTCACTGATCTTTGTTTCAAGAGCAGGTTTTATCTGGTTGATGTTTGTATATGTGAACACACCACTTTACATCTAGTCGAAAGATGTTGGCCAACGACCTTGAACATGTCTTGTTATGTGTAAAAGTTTATATTGAAGATTGCTTAAATTTTGGCATCGATAAATATGTTGATAAATCAATCGTGATCTCGTCGGGTTGTCGGCCTTTCGAACGAGACGCTCGCCGCGCGACGCCAACCAGCTCGCCTTGCGATAGTTACACAGTTAGCGGCGGCAACCGAGAGAGGCTGTTATCAAGTTTGGCGTCGTTTGCGGGCGTTCCCCGCTGATCAGCTGACGTGGCACCCTTTGCGCTTTCGACGATACTTTCACAATCTGATAGTGCCACATTAAGCGAACAATTTTCCAGTTAAATTGCGCGCCTTGAGCTTGTTGCAGGTAGGCTCCGCCTCCTTGTTTTCTTTCTCTTCTAGGGAACGGTAGGTTTTTTACTGATATCGATTGGGCCGGGGGCGGACAGCGGCGCTCTAGTACGTAAACAACGCGCAAACGGGTGACGTTGCGATGTAAGTGTCTTTTGGCTACGTGCAGGGGTGCGACTAACTTTAAATAGTAGAAGGGAGGCCCGGCTGGCTGGCTGGCTGGCTCTGGTTTTTCTCTTGCATATAATCGATGTGGCAGGATTGCGCGATTAGTGACGCCGATGAGAGGAAGACGCGTGAAATTGTCGGTGGAGTGGCTTAGAGATCGGAAAAGATTCATCCGATGATCTCTCGCCCAGGGCCCTATTTCACGAAAGCTCAGAATCGGAAATCTGTGATAATTTAACTGAGTAGCGCACTTCAGCCGTATATCACCTGGTATCAACAGTATGAGACTCAGCCAACTTATCACAGATTTCCGATTCTGAGCTTTCGTGAAATAGGGCCCAGACTGATGCTCGAGCGCGTTGATGTCACTTTGCCAATTTGCAAAGATGTGCTCTTTCCACTAATTCGCGTTATGTTTAGAAAAGATGACTGCTCCAGAGGTAAACGGGTGCGCTACTACAGAACAAAAAGTGAAAAATTCGTCTTCATCTAGCTTGTCATCGCTGGACTATGCTTTTAAGCGAAGTTCCAGGCAAGAAGAAGATTGGAACGCCCGGCTGAAAAAAGTACACTTTCAGTTTTGATGCAAAATTCGCTTGCTCGAATGCAGCTTAAACATCTGTTTAAGGGGCTGACCAAAATATTCGATAAACTGGTAGGAGATGACGTGGTGGTGGACAGCGACGATGAATTGGGCAAGTTTTTGACCAAAGGGACCGAAGCGCTGGCAGCGCGTTGGCGAACACGGGATGGCGATTCTGAAATCGCCTTTCAAGTAAGCATTCAACAAGTTCATATCAGTAAATGTAACACATGTGTGTGTGCATATTAGGGTTTGCTGCTGGTGCTCGAGTACTGTTTGGCGGACGTAATGCTGCACCACGAGACGTTCGAGCACTTCGTGTCAGTGCTGGGATTCCAGTCGGTGGCGTTCTGGCGTCGAGCGGTACCGTTCGTGTACGACTCGGACTTTGCGAGCGGCACGAAGTACCGCGACGCGCTTATTTTCTCGCTCGCGCTTTACGACGTCAACAGCGGTCAGAATCGTCTGCGGTAATTCTGCTTTTTTGCATTAGGTTTATTCTTTTTGCTAATTAGCGCATTGCAGAGAACTGTACGCCGCGGTGCCGGGTGTTCGCCAGAGTCTGCTCGGTATCCACGCGAAGCGCTTCGGCGAAAAGTTCCATCACATGCAACGCGAGCGCAATCGCGCCGCGTCGCGTCGCAGCTCCAACTCTAGCCTTCGCAGCAGTATGGAGGAGTTGAATGTGATTGAAGTGGAGAATGACGCGGTAGCCGACGATTGCCTCGCGCCCAACTGCGACCAATTGGGCGATAACATGTGCAGCAGCGGCGGTCTCGCCGACACAACACACTTTCAAGTATGCGCGCTTTGTTCTAGAAAATTCTATGACGTCACGAGCAGGGCTGTGTGGGGTCGTTTTGCGATGGTGTTGATAGGGGCAGCGGCGCCTGCGAATGTCGCAGAAGTTGTTTGGCGGAAACTGGGTGTTTTTGTGAGACGCTGTTTGTTGTTTAAAGTAGATCTCTGGTCTCTTTCTGGCCGGCGCCAGCTGCGAGCTTGTACCGTATCATTTTATTAGCTACGGATGATAACGCTGCCTGGCGATTAACTATTAACAAAGTAAAGTTATGCGACTCGTAGTCAGCTTGTCAAGCGCGACACAAAATGATTGACGATGCATGTACACCTTCACTCCCTTTTTGAAAAGAGAATCCTGATGACAAGCAGCCATGGGCATGTAGTAGAGGATGGAGTGGGATGAAAATTAATGTTTCTGAGCAAAAGCATTGTAGCAACGTGTGATCAACGTTTCGAACGCGCCACCGGTGTCGTTGGCGCGCGTCGACAACGGACAATGGAAGATCAAGCAGGGCAGCGGCGGCCTCGTCACCTGCGTCGACCCCGTCATG
>NIUQ01005231.1:0-11307 GCA_002796945.1 Plectus sambesii
CTGATGCTGAGCAACCAACTCTGAGACGCAATCTTCAAGCAGCGGCGATTCCAGCCCATACCACTGACTTCCAAGCGTTAAAAAGACCAGTCTCCATATTTCTGAAATCTGTACAATAGAATGACGGTTCGTTTCACCCCGTGAAAGCCAGCAGAAATCTCTACCCCGCTTTCAAGATGCTAATGGTCCATTCGGCTTTTGAGAAAGCATCAAATTATACACAAGCAACTATATCGTAATGAAACATGTTCTGTTGGATCTTTTCAAAACATGAAAAAGAAACAAAACGCACTTTCTTGCTTGCACAACTCGGCAATGATTGTTTTTGCTATTACAACGCTTTCAAGGCTTGTTGGTGATGGATGAAATGTGTTGAGCAAGTGAAGAGCTCTGACTTTTCTCGTCATCGATACGACGCATGGCAGCATACCTAAAATAATTGACGCTTTTTAATCCTTAACTCTTTATTAAGAAAGTGCTAAGCCAATAACATTTTTATTTCGCGCTTTTTTATCGTATCGCGCACCGATAATATCGTAAATTAAAATAGTTTCAGGTTTCGTGGTATGGTTTTGAAATAGTGGGTAGAGAGGGAATCGTTCAGTCTTTTTTGCATAACTTATTTAACGATACTGCATACGTTGGTATGTTTATGAAATCACATATCATACCGATATATTAATCTTACGACATTTGCACTGATCCTAAATGCTATCTGCTGGAACGTAACGAACAAAAATGGCTGATAATCCACCAACGAATCACTGGGCGCATTACTGTAATAATCCTCTCACTTTGATCACATGCTTCCTATCAAGTGGTTGGTCTCATTTGGTTTCCTGCTGTTCGTCTGAGGCGGTCGCTCATTCTCCTTAGAGTGCCGACTCTGTGTTGAATCCTCCTCCCTCTCCATTTATATTGCTCCCTTATTCAAGGCTACTAACGGCCAAGTCCCCTCGCTTGGAATGGTTTCCCCACCACGGCCAAATTGCAACACTAACCAGAGGTAAAGTCGAGTTTTCCGAGGCGCCACACGTGCTGACCTTCGGGGCAGACTTTCAGCCAGGTGCACTTTATAATCAGACTGTCAACACGATGCCAAAATATTTTTTCGATAACTCTTTCAAACACTGGGTGCATTGCCTGAAATGCGCGGGAAATTATAAATTTTCTTATGTCCAAGATTTGCGTGGAGGACGGTGAGTGGGGAGAGAAGGGTGAGATAGTAGGAAATAACTCAAAACGCGCCCTATAAATACTTAAAACGCGCCCTATGTTGATATTTTCAGTATGTTAAGGTGCAACATAGGGCGCGTTTGAAGACTACGAAAACATAGGGCGCATTTTTAGCAATTATAGGGCGCGTTTTAATTGTTGTCCGAGATAGTATAAATGTTCAATGCAGAATTTCACTCTGCCCAGTAGTTTCCTATCTCTTACATTCTTTGCGAGACCGAAGGCGGTTCGAATAAGCTCATGTTTTGGGTGAGGTTGGTTTGTAAAGCTGAAGTGGCACAAACCATGTTGATAATACTTTCAACATTTTCAACTTGAAAACGTTTTCTTTCGTAACATTTTCCAAAGGAAAGACTGTTTTTCCATTTTTCGCAGTGGGATTTAGGGGTTTTACCTGGCCATGATCCCGAATATATAAATAACGGCTAGGCAGCCTTCCTAATACGAAGTTTTCACTCCTCGCACTCAAGGTCAAGGCACAACGATTTTAATTAAGGCTGTAATGTGAAGAAATGGGGTATAGAGAAATAATGTTTTTAGTTGAACCAGACGATAAATGGACCGCTGATATACGGTATTAAAATGCATTACTGAGCAGTGAATAAGAGGTGGGGCTATAAATGCGCTCATTCAGTTTTGCGTGCATATTCTCCAGTTGAGGCTGGTGTTCCCAAGCGCTGTCTATACGTATGCACACCTCAACGAGGGCGAAAATTACTATCCAAAACTGAAAAATTAAAAATACCGATCAAGCTGACCAATAATTTTACCAACGTTTAAACATTCGACGCACCTGTAACCGGCCGATCTCTTCGATTCGGTCGAACTTTTGAATCAATTTTTCTACGATGTCGAGTGGCAACAATGACAGGGCACCAAATGGAGGAGACATGGCGCTGAAAAATGTTAATCAATACATTTATTTTATGAAATATGCACAAAAATAAAATCAGAAATTGCTTCTCAACTTTGGCGGTTTCTTGCCCACGGTCAAATGACAAAAACTTACGTTTCAACTTGAACCATGTTGCGAATAGGCCTCGTTTTCATCGCCGAACTTCAACCTGGATTACCGGGGGAAAGATAGAGAATTAACAAATTCACCAAAACTGAAATTTCACTTTCTACAGTAAGCTATTAAATTTAATTTGAATCCAGATTATTTAATTGTATCTTCTTACAATTCATTCAGAAAATGTGAATAAAAAAGTGTGTAAACCAATGGCAATTGTGAACTTCATGGTTATCGAAGATGTTAAAGTGAAATCAAAACTGCTCAAATTGAAATGTCAGTTCGAGTGCAAAGTGGATGAAATAATTTAATTCTCAACGCGATCAGGATTACCCTGATGGTCGAAATGGGGCTCGCAAATTTGCTACCGTAACTGGATTTTACGACCGGTTGGTGATGCATCATGTTGATGACAACCTTTAGATTGTTCCGGTAAGCTTCTGTGCGAAAGGAAGCGGTTATGCCCTCGGGATCGGTCGGCGCGCATCGGTTTGTCTCTTGAAGAGAATCTCCTTTATTTCGCTTTCAAGGTGCGATCGCTTGCTTTACGTATATCCGCTCAATTTTTTCGAATTACTGATTACTCTCGTCAACCTTGGTATATGTCACTCCTCTTAGTCACATTTTTTACAAGAACTCTTCTCTTTAAAGCGCAATACGTCTCGCATTTTACTGTAGGGTTTTCTGTTACGTCTGTCGCTATGCAAGCAGCTGCTCGCTCAAAGTCTGCTGTTGTATACCTTTATTGGTTGTCGAAAGGTTGCTCATATAATGGCTCTTTCTAGTTTTGCGCAAGTTATTTAGGCGCTCTCGGCGCTTTCATATAGGGCGAATGTATGGCGAGACTTGCGGTACTAAAATGTGACCTTTACTGAACTTTGGTATTGGCATTTATCTGATCTCATTCAAGTACTCGTTAGCGATAACTTTACTCAAGTTTATGAATGTTGCACTTGTTGTGGTATTCATTTTGAGTATTAGGATAAAGGGAGGTCGAATAGGACGCAATTAGGACTGAAGGCGCTCTTTTTCTGTTTTTTAATAAGCAGGAACGAAAACTGAACGAGAAATTGTCAACATGTTAAAGAGTGTCTTTTTCGTCAGTTCTTTCGTTCTAGCTTTATATAAAGATGGACCTGTCTGTCTATAATTTTGCTCCATTTCACCTCTCTGTCTTATTATAGTGCTAGCTTTTGCGGATTGCTTCTGGAGTTGTTCTTTTTCAAAATATTTGAGCGCGAATTGCTTGATAATCTGCTAGCTCGCATTTTATCGTCCAAGATATCTCGGATGTATTTAGATGTTAATTGAGTGAGATTCTCTTATATCTCTAGTTTATTCATTAACAGGCTACTTGTGAA
This sequence comes from Plectus sambesii, assembly GCA_002796945.1. Lineage (NCBI taxonomy): Eukaryota > Metazoa > Nematoda > Chromadorea > Plectida > Plectidae > Plectus > Plectus sambesii. The sequence continues at coordinate 3,610 of NIUQ01005231.1, forward strand.
ACCTTCAGGTTCAGTCTATTTAGCTGTAACGAAAAATCTGCAAGTTTGGGTGTTATTTCCTAACACATTTTCATGAAAATACTTTTATGTTTCAGTATTGAAGTCTCTAGGTACTTTTTGACGTAAATTCGGCGCGATGGGTTCCTCTTTTAATTATTACTGTTAGCAGCAAATGATAGATTGAAGATTTACTATTGCCATTTGGGCTGCTTTGTCGCTTTCTCAGCTTTTACAAGTTCTTGCATTCAAATTCGTCGCTTTTGCGCTCTGTTTCACCTACCTTGCACCTAGTTTTGACTTCTATTGATTCAGTTTAAACGCAAGTTTGACGAAAATAATTGTAAATATGATAAATTTGAATTCAAAACGAGGAATTATAAAGCAAGGGTGAGAAATTGCGATGAAAGACCGTGTAGTTTCATTCATTCTCGACGCCACTCTTTGTATAAGTATAGGACTCACTCCTTTGCCTTTGACACAAAACAACCACTCTTCTATCTCTTCTCTCTTTGTGGTCGGTGACGCTTCACATAAATTTTTGCATCGCCGCTTTTTCTTCTTATCTGTCCGCGTTAGTGCGTCACAAAAAAACGAGAGCAGCATTGAAATACACGTCAGTCGTGCATTTTATTCATTTGATCGAGCGATAATGTGCTATTGAAGAAGTGTTATTGACTGATTGATAGTATACTGTTTCCGCTTTAATAAGAACACTTTTCAAATCAAGCAGGACACTTTTTAAGCCAAATCGATATGAAAATCATCCCTTTTGGTTAAGAAGAGGTCCTCTTTCAATTGGAAAGTGTCGTTATTTAAGTGGAAATGATATACATTGATTCCAAGTGATTAACCACTGTTGAGTGACTTTGGTTTCAAGCAAGCAATTAGGACAATACTTTATTCTTGCAAGCAGCCAGTGCAAATTGCGGTATTTTGTAACGTCGCCATCATTTGGAGCGGCGTTAAATCCTGTTTACACGTTCAGAATAACACGTGTTATTCGATATGACAAGTGCCCGAGTACTATTCCGTGCCTTGTTTTGCGCACAGCGCCATAAACCGACTTCTGTTCGCTCTTCGGTTTTGTTTTTATGCCGTACAGCAAATACCAAAAGTGAAATTGAGTACGAGTCAAAAACGAGTAGTAATTTTTTTTAGTATTTTGATTTTTTGAAGTGAATGCAAACAAAGAAATGTGAGTAGAGTGCTTATGTTTGGAAATTTTCTGAATAGGCGCTTATTCGCATTCACTACAACGACTACTATACGATTAGTTGGCTGTAGCGTTTGACTCTCATCATGTGTCTTTGTTGTCTCTGCGCGCGATAACAGTATAACGTAGTACGGAAGGGCACAGGGGCAGATAAGAATTAGATTGGCTTGTTAGCTTTCTACTTTTTAGCAAGTTGAAGAGCCTAAGATCGTAACAAACGCCTCGTAATAAAAGTTTAGATATCATATGATCGGTAGAGTAATCTTATCCTAAGTTGTTCGCAAGTTAAGCATTCCTTGAGTCTATTACGGAAGCATAGCGCTGAGTATCACTATAATTTGCCTAACTTTATGAAGCGATTATGTGAGCGGCCCTAATACTGCGCTTTACACTCCGAATAACACGTGTTCCACCGCCTTTCTGCATAGTTTTTCACTGTTTCACTCCATATATTAATCCTTGCATTCTGTTTCGTCAAACTAGCATTCAAATTGAATGCATAGATGACGCAGTGAATGCAAGAGTGACGAATTACGATAAAAAGGTGATGTTTGCCCGACAAAGACAATATTGCGCTTTACACGCCGAATAACACGTGTTATTTCCAAAGTATAAACACGATCTTCTGCCTGCCTGCGCGCTGCTGCGCGCTAAAGGCGACAGGAAGCGATGGTGTCCTATTCGTTTACCTGAGGCGGTCGGCTGTGTCCGCCCCAACGACGATTAGCATTCGACCGTTTCATATATAAACGTAACGACGCGCCGCGTTTGCGTTCAAGTGCGCATTAGTGACGTATAGACGACACCGGGCGGCAAGACTGGTTGGGGCGCGGTGCTTGCTGCTCGGTGTTCGACCTATCCTATGCTAACCGACCGTTAGATTGTAATCTATGCGCGCGCCTAATAGCAGCCACCGCGCCCAGCATTCAATGGGTTGACTTTTCATCTAGACTTTTCTGAAATTGCTTCTTAATTGTTGATTTCGTGACTGAGGCTGTTTGCGAGATGAATCAGTGGTGTGGTGGGCGTACTTGTAACTTGAAGAGTAGATGATTAGTAGGCTTATTGATGTGCGCCTTATCACAGACTATCGTAGTACAGTCGCTTTATAATCCTGGTAGTTATGCAGAAAGGAAATGCGCATCCGGCCAGTTAGTGTAGCTTGTTAGTGTTCCGCGGTCTTTGGTAATTATAGCTGATTTGTATGGAGGGCACACTCAAGAGTTGAGCGAATCGTGCGAGCAACCAAAATAGGCTCAAAAATAGTGAGCATAAGCTTGTCATTCTGTAATCTAACATGGTCCGTATTGTGGGCTGTGCGAATGGCTCACAGAGAGCCGTTTCAATATCGCCCCCGCCCGCGCGCGCATTCAACTCGAAGACTGTCCACAGGCGCCAGTCAAGGTCGCGGGCAAACACTCGTGCGTTTCTTGGCGTCACCCTCCGGCGATGTCCGGCCCCCCTATCGCATCGGCTTGACAAGCCCCTAACATCATTACATATATTTGGCGTCCCCGCGAAATCTTCAAAATGCATAGGGACGTCTGATTAGGGCAAGGAGCTGAATTTTGTACGGCGAGATACAGTAGAGGCTGAATATATTGTACTGGTGTTAGGTGCTTGTATAGATTTGTGTCTTTAGTGGACCACCCCGCTGCTACCATGTCTCTCTTTCCTTTGGGCTGAAGCGCCTTTGTTCATGCACGCACACGGGCGCATAATCGATCGCGTAGCTGCTCGCTTAGCATGTACGGCTGCAGCTCGTAACCCTTACCACCTGAGCGCGTGCTGAATTATTAACATTTGCACCTGCGCGTCACATAAAATGTCGCGTCCACTAGATGGGGAAGCGCGTATTACAACACAGCCGGGACGGCTTGGTGGGCTTTGGGATGGTCTGTGGACGCGCGCTTATCTTACGCACCCGGCGGCGAGCGGCGACCAGAAATCTGTCCGGCACCGCCTCACCTGTACCAGCGGTGGGTGACTGGCCGGCGCGCGACTAGGGGAGAACGAGCATCGGGCTGGTCGCTCTGTGTACACACTCGCCACTGCGCAATGCTCGCGTTTGGGTGAGCTTGTTTGGTAGCTGAAGAATGCGCGAATGGTTAGCCTCCGCCCACTGTCCTCGCACCATATATTGGTGACTCACTAGCTTTTTGATGCTGAGGAACTTTTGTAAGCTGAACTGAAGTTTGAGCGTCAGAAAAGGCAGTGAATTTGCGATATTTGATCCTTGCTTCTGTACTCTATGCGCTCTTTGCCTGGGGTGGAGGTAAGCATTGTAATTATTGGGTTGGCAGAAAAATTTTGTCTCTCTTTCCACATTAGATAATATTCAAAAAAGGACTCTCCGGCCAAACCATTAGCATGCGAGGAATGCTGGTAGATGTATGGTGATCGGGAGAGTGACGTTGGAGCGGACGACCGCTGGCGGAACAAACAACAGATTCGGTCGTGTGAAAGAGCACGGAGATCATGGTTTGTGCGTTCAGTTGGCCATAGCCTAAAGATAGCCTTCCATTTCCATGCTTAGGCTTCACCGAATCTGCGTTTATTTATTTCGAGAATAGGCGATCTTCGCGCAGTCTTTCTTTTCCGCTGTTTTGCATACTTCCGCCCTGTGACTGTTCTTTTGTATTTCTACGTGTTCTGCTCCTCTGTTCGCCTCCTTTATGGACTCTGGATTTTCTTCTGTCGACTTTTTCTTGTCTACATATCACTAATCCTGAAAATTAGAAGGTTACATGAACGGTCCTATCTTTGCGTTCAACCGTTCAGTGTCTTACGTGACTTGAAACTGTACTAGTCCAAAGAATAGCATTCATCGCATTGATTTGTTTCAAACTGCAATAGCAGTGCATATTTTCGGTGTACAGTGTTCAGTTTTTGAGATAAGCAAAGTCAGATGATCCATACGCGTGAAAGTGATCCAGCCTGTATTGGAGAAGTGAGTCCTCTAGTTTATGTTCGTGCGCGGCGATAGGAAGTTGGGCTTGAAAAGGACAGTTAAAGTGTAGCGCTTGTAAAGATTGCTTGTACCGCTGACATTGTCCTCTCTTGCAGTTCGTTCCGTTTTTCATGTAAATCTTAAGAGAATTCCTAAAATATATGGATTCAGAAAAGCGCTTTGACTTTTCACGTTGTTGTAGACGTGGTTCTTTGATATTCTGTAGGTAAATACAAGCAAATTGCTTTTCTCATTGCTGATAATGTACTTGTACCAACTTGCGATAATAATTGCTTAGGTACTCTCCGATAAAATTAGGAATATTTTCATCGGCCAGGACAAAACTGATGACTGAATCAGGGAAATAGCTTCAACACTTCGTTTGCCTATTTACTGCACTAGAAAGGTATCTCCTTAATGAGCTCATGTTGGCCGACGGCGGTGTATAGCTCAGCATCCTTTTACTGAGTGGAAATGTTTTGAGATCAGTGACGTCATCATTTCCATGTGCCGTTGGCGGGGCATTAAGTAACGCGATAATCCTAATTTTGATTCATACCCTCGACGAGAAATGCGGCCCTTTGGCAATAGACAGTTGAACAATTAGAGCGTAGAGGGATTGTTTAGTACCTTAGTTTCTATTATATGACGTCATCTTTTGCTGCGATATAGTTCCTTGCGTCCGTTCCCTGTCTGTCGCGCTCCGAAATGAGCATAATGCAATGCGATGAATATATTTCGCATTCATGTTCGCATCAGCGTAAACCTGCGCGCATCGCTGGCGAATTTGAGAGCGGTTCAATTTTCAAACTGGCTGATTGATATTGGATCAGACATCAAAAGAGTAGGTGGCATTCAGCAGAGATGAGCTTTGGGCGGAATCTTGCATGTAAATGTGGCTTTTATAGTTAAACCTTGCTGATCAGTAGCAAGGAGTCTTCGATTGAATAAAGCAGACTGCTTCGAAAGTCGATAGTGCTTCTTTCTATCAATTTGTGCACGTTAAAATCTAGAAATGGCTGTTATTCTTGATGAAAAACGGTGTTTAAGCACCGAAGAGTGAACTCATCTCTGCCAGTATGATGCCTGGCTCGAATCCTTCTTTCTGATCGGGAAAATTTGACTATAAATATTTTTCGGTGTTAAAGTGGTAAACAATCAGTTGTTCATTCAAAGCGCGACGGCGTTAGAGCAACGAGCCGCAGGTCAGGTAAACCAACTACTCTAGCGCGTGCGATCGCGCGAAAGCAATTAAAAGAAGCGCAAACGCTCGGTAGTTCAATATTTATACTCGACTCGCCGTGCTGCTCGCCTAAGAGAGGGAAAGAAACGCCCCCTAAATTACTTTGCACTGCGATCGCAGTTCTGTTGTACTAAAGGCTTTTAATGAAGTTAATGCACAAGAATTAAATACAAAACTTATTATTGGCCGTCTTTTAATACTACCTAGGATTATGCTTTAAATATAGAATATTGGATCTTTCTCGTAATTCTTCATCCATGGATTATTATTGATCACATTGGGCCGGTTTCACATCGCATACTTTAATTAAAGTCGTACTTTATGCAATGATAAAGGATAGGCCTTCAGTACGACTTTAGCTAAAGACGCGATGTGATTCCGGCCCATTTACATCCAATTTTGCAGCTATGTGATCAGCCTTGCTTTCGAAGAGAATGCATGGGTGACGATATAACAGGCAAGGGGGACAAAATAAAATATAGAAGGTATTAGAAGTAATCAGCGCGCGGTTGTTTATAGGTTATAAGCTTGTTTTTAAACATTATGTTTTAGGTTTAGTGTGTTTCGTTTTAGGCTTTAGGCTAGCATGTTGGCAGTATGTTCTAGGCCTCTATGTTAATACGAGGAGGTATGCCAATAGTAGTCCCTATGCGCAACGCGTGCGTGGAAGGAAGTCCTTATAGCACTGTATAGTAAATATTGGTCGATTTGAGGCGTGAAAGAACAAGGCGACAAAAATGGCACCGCTGCCGTCGGGGGCGCCGGCGCCGCGCGTCTGTCTCGTGAAAAAGGACTGGCCTGAACAGGAATACGGCTATAATCTGCACGCTGAGCGCGGGAAAGGACAGTTCATTGGCAACGTCGATCCCGGCAGTCCCGCCGACAAGGCCGGCTTGATCGCGGGTGATCGTATCTTTGCTGTTAATGGCGCCCTCATCGCCAATGAGTCACACAAACAGGTACCACTTTTTGAATAACTGCATGTTGTGGTACGCGCAATTTTTGACACTTGGGTGATGGAATATTCTGAATTTGCTACCACTTTATGTATGTAGGGTCCCTATATAAGGGGGTTCTAAATAAGTGCATATATTCGGCTAATAGAAGGCAGCTTATTTAGGAAGCATGTATACTTTTGATAGGTGCAAAGCGTTTCATTACACGCAAAACTACATGGAACGATTCAGCTTATTTCGTGAGAAAAATGTAGTACTTGTATATGTCCTAGAGCGCCCAAATTTCGAAAAACATTTATTTTTTAGTAAAAAACGGCTTCGAATTACGCGAAAGTTGTTTAGTCTGTATCAAAAATTAAACAATAAAAAACCAGTATAGCTAAATCGATGCCACGCGGCTCCTTTGAATGCATAACTTCGAGGGCAACTTCAAATCCTCAAACGCAAAAAATTAATGATAACATCAGTGCAACATGTCAAAATAACAGAATATGTTTCTTATCCCTGAATCTGGAGCGTTAGTTCGCGAAACGGAGATGTTGTTTGCGTTCGATTGGTCTTTTGTGTATATGAAAGGCGTTTGTGTTTGCAGTAGGCATTTGTTGCTCTTTGCAGGTGGTCGGTAGAATAAAGGAGAATCCACTACAGTGCGAGTTGTTGGTCATCGATGAGGAGGGTGAGCGCTGGTATCGCGAGAACAAAGTCGATATTACGCCCGAATTGCCCAATATCGTCCGAAACGGCCAGCAGGTTTGTTCAGCTTTGCTTCCTCACTGTTATCTGCCCTTTTTCTACTATCTTTTAAAAATTTTAGACGGTCTTGCGTTATAATTAATCACTTTTGTATTCTACTTCGTCGCCTTAATACTCAGTTATAACGTTAGTTTGACGAAATTGCATACAAGAGTGAAGAATTATTATTAATGAATTTGTAATTCCGTATACAGTGAAAGTCGTTTATACAGGTAAATGGGAGATTGGGAGTTTTTGACCGCTATAAGCAATCACCGTTGTTAACGATTCTGGCCATGTACCAAACTTAGTGGGCCGAAAATTTTTAACCGGTCAGACATGACCGTTATAAGCGAAACCGCTATATACTCTTTCAACTGTATATGCAATAGCCTGATTGTAGGCGCATGTGGGTCGATCAGCCAGTCCGCAGCCGTCGCCGATGAATGGAAACAGCAACGGCCATAACGGGACGAGCAGCAGCCCGAGTCCCGTCGACAGCTCATCGACCAGTCCGCCACCGACTCAGTGGTATTCTCCGCCGGTCCCAACCGTCACCACCGCCGTCACCACTACGCGAATCGTAAGTCTATCGTCGTAATTT
>NIUQ01005232.1:0-11375 GCA_002796945.1 Plectus sambesii
TGGTAATGAGGACGGAGAGATCTGCTTTTGCGATGAGATATTGGGTCATCTTTATATCGCATACTTAGTAACCAAAATTTGGTGAGCAGTAACAAGAAACCTTAGTTTACATGAGACACACTGCTTCTTTGAGAGTCGATAGCTCTTCTTTCTGTTAATTTACGCACATAAAAACCAAGTAATGACTATCATTTTTGGCAAGAAACGGTTTTCAAGCACCGAAAGGCGAGCTCGTCTTTGCCAACTATGGTATCTGGCGAGATTTTTAGATACTGTTCGAAATTTTTGACTATATTACCTGTTCCAATGATGTGGTTATTGCATCAGTTAGTTCTTGGCCATCGTAAATATTTTCATCAACGCTTCAGCTGCTTTCATTGGCGACGCGAATGGGTTATTGCAAGGCGAATTACCTATTCGTCAACTTCGAAGTACGCACCACTGATCGCTATCAGCTACCGTACACGAATCGCGAGTTGTTCCATCTGACGCAGGTTGGTTTCTTTATAATATTGAATGCTATATTGAGTTCTGAATTATTGAATCGTCTGAAATAGGTCCATTGAGGACCACGTTAATATCGTACTTTCTCAAATAGATTCGACGGGGTTTTTTTACCGAAGTGTGAGGTTTCTTTCTTTCTATAGCGACTGAATGTGTAGTTTATTAGTTCGTAAGAATGGAAAAAAGTTGACTTGATCTGTAAGGATCAATTTTATAGAACTAATGCCAGCATAATTACATTTGTGCATTTTAAGTTTCTAAATTGTCCTCTTGTGCACATCCCTTTTAGATTTGTTAAAATAAAACAGTTGCAGGTGTGCGACGAGCTGTTCGTCACACTTGTCCCCTCGCTCGACCTGAATTCGTCTTATATCGACGCGAACGCCGCCAAGGCGATCATTGACCGCTTTCTTGACGACTTTCCCCTATCCAAAGTCGCCCACTTTGGCCCTAATCTCACGTCTATACTAATCGAGCATCGGTATGTGTATATTTTTTGGTGATAGAGGCGTTTTTTGGCTGGATTCGCGAAAATCGCGCATTTATTTGTCATAAGTCGTCACTTTTGCATTCGATTTGAACGGAGTAGTGACAAAATTGATTGTAAGGTTGACAATTGTGTAAGAGACCATGTGACTGCAGCGCGTAATCGATTTCTTCCAGAGCGATTCTGGACGCGGTGCAGAAGAGAGCGAAGAAGCTCTACTTATCCTTGGACGTGGACGACCGCAACGGCCAGTTGGTGGACTCGCTGCCTCCCTACGTCACTCTGTGCGTGGAGGGTCGGTACCCGCTGGACATCGAAGCGCACCTCTCACCGAAGATAAACGTCGTCCTGAAATTCGCCACCAGCGACGTCGGCTATTTGTGCCAGGCCCCTGAATCCACCGTCAGAAATGCCGTCCTCGCGGCGAAGCTCGGCGAGAAGGTGCCGATTCACGGTAAGGGAATGGCGCTTTTTGTTTTTGTCATTTCGTTGACTGACATATATTCGTTGAGATGCGAGGCGGAAGGAGACGTACTAACTAGGTTTATAGAGAAGCGAGATAGCGAGATAACAGAACAGAACAGAAAGAGGGCAGAAACGAGACGACCGAGTCACCACATTTTAGGATAGCGATAGCACAATGACATAATACAGTACAGTACAATGTATTCGTGCTATAACCTAGCGGGTATTTAAATCTACGGACGAGTCGTGAGCTGACGCTCTAACAGTTTTATTTATTTATCGTCAGCATAATTTAATCAGTAACAGAGATCGAAGAAAGGCACTGTAGAACGCGGATTTAAGCGTTTAATTGGCATGAATATAACCAAGGAAAATTTCAGGGGAGACGGTTTTCCTGTTACTGATGACGACATTTTGAGAGTACAGTCAACTCTCGATATAACGCCACCTTGGTTGGGCCCTAAGGGTGGCGTTATATCGAGAGTTGACTGTATACTGTTGTAATATGATAGTTCCTATCGCGTTTGTCCCCTTTATGAGTGTCCTTTATAAGAATACAAACAGTCCCTTATATGAATATCATCATCAGAAGCATGTACTAAATGTTCCAATACGGTTAAAGGGACAATGATTTGCGAGCTGTCTACGGGCTGCGCNTACAAACAGTCCCTTATATGAATATCATCATCAGAAGCATGTACTAAATGTTCCAATACGGTTAAAGGGACAATGATTTGCGAGCTGTCTACGGGCTGCGAGATAATGCCGCCGAGCTTGGCGTACGTACCCGAGATCGCCACACTCGGCGTCTCCTGGAATCGCGACGTCGACATGAAGCGCTTCTGTTATCTCCTGCCACGAATCACCGCTGAACACGTTCTGCTCGATGGGTACTGTAGTAACTGTTTCTTCTGTAATTTTGTATTCTATCAGTTTTTATTGTATTAATTTGTATAGTCTTTTGAACGCATCAGTATAGGGGAAATTTTTCACTGAGTAACGGCAAAACAGTCTTTCCTGAGACTTTCCTTGACGTGCTGCGTGCTAAGAATAGGCTAAATTTGGCGTTTTACGGTATTCGGTCTCGACGCTCGTTAATGATCGAAAAGTTTCCCCTATAGTAATACTCAAAAATTTTCCATGGTTAAATAAAAATATTAAGTTTTAATTTCAGTAGGATAAGATTCAATGGTGTGTAGGTTGTGTAGAGTGAAATGGCGTAGTGAGTTTCGGGAATATCTCAGGAAGATGACTTTCAGGAAGATTTCATGAAGCTCATTTTCAGGAAAATGACGGCGCTGTTCCAGCAAGCGATGACATTGGGACGAGTAGAGCACGAGCTGACAAAGTTGGGCGCGGGACTCTTGCGTACTGGCAGTGCGGGCTCTCCTTCATCCATTCCAAATGGCGTCGGACCTAAAAAGCCGCCAATCTCGGTTTTCGTCGAGATGATCCTAAATCCGGACAATATGACGTTGGAGCGACTGACGCCTGTCGCTTTTAAGGTAAAAGTTGCTGTGGTTTTTTGTCGGCGCGAGAAATGGTGAATGTTTGGTTGTTGGGAACGCGAGAGTACTTTGCTGGAATTGTGCTTTGCTTTTGCGTGCGCGCTTTAAATTAGACACGAATTTTGAGCGATTGAAGGTAGGGATATGTACTTCAAGAAAAGATTTCAACTAATCCGCACTTGTATCTGCTTTGAATATTCCAAAAGTATCGGCGAATTATTAATTACCAAGAATGCATTTTCAATTCTTTTGCTTTGCTTTCTCAAAGTCGGAAATTACCGTCTTTACATTATATCATGAATTATTGTTCGTCTCTTTCTGCTCTTGTACACCGCTGTTGTAAGGACACGTTCCAGTTACAAAATCTTCTACATCAAATAGTACATTTTTCGAGTCAAATCAGTAGAGAAAAGCCTCAAATAGATTAGAAAAACGTCCTGTTTTATTTGAAGAGTGTCCTTATTGCCGTGGAAATGGCTTTTAAAATGTTTCAGAGTAATATATTCCAACCTAATATCTTCAAACATTCCAGAAGTCGCGCATAGAACTTCGACGAAGTTTGAAGGCGTTGGACGAGGCGCGCAAAGAGCTGCCATACAACTTCGAGCTCGCGTTGGTGTTGGCAGAGATCCAACTCGTTAGCGAGCTCATGGCTCTCGCCTCACGACTCGGTCAGGCTCTCTGCATCCACGGCGGTAATCCCACTACCACTGGCGATCACCACGTTGGCCTCAGCACTATCAACGTTGGCGTCGCAAATTTACCGCTCACCGTTCGCACTGATCTGGCCAACTCGTACGTTGCCTGGTTTTTTGTTTTTGTTATTGTTGCTCATTTGGGTAATTGTCGCGATTGCGCGCCATGACATTTGAGTGATAGAAATTCTGGAATGTTCCGCAATATAAAGGATATTACACACCACGATGTGTCCTCTTGAATTAGTATGTGGTCCTTTATGTAAATGCGCTTTCATTCCATAAATTTTTTTATATTGATTAAACTTGAAAGGATCCTTATAAAAATGTAGAAGGTATAAATTTAATTCTTTAGATTAAAAATTTTAATACACTGTTTTAATAAGAGGAAATATAGTATAACACGATGAATACATAGTGCAACGATTCATACGGTAACTGACCGTGAAATTCAGGTTGTTGGAGATTCGGTCCAAGTTCCAGCACACGTGGCTGTCAAGGAACATCCCAAGCACTCTCCCGAACGCTCTCAAAATATTCGACAATCTCTTCCGCGCCCTGCTGCCTCCTAGCATGCAGGACTACAGCAAAAATCTTCTGTGATGACGTCACAATCTTATTTGATGACGTCACCATCTGTAAAGTGTCGGAGCAGCTGTGCGACATTGAAAAACGATTTACGAAGCTGCATGATTAAGCTTTGGCTTAATCCCTCATCCAAGTTCACCTGTGCCAATGTGAATATTCTCTGTTATACTTAGGGCGTTCTACTCCATTCACATGCGTGAGCAACAAATTGTGTCAAAATATTCTATGATATATTGACTTGTGGTGGCCGGCGTTCATATCTCCTTCTAAGTGGCAATGTGCCTTCTCAAAGAATTTTTGTTTTTTCACTTGTATTTATAGGTGAATGGATGGTATACTTTTTTCGTTTGGGCGTGGTATGGCATATTAATATTCTGTTTTCCTTCTGCTTATTGAAAAGCTGTGAGTGTCCTGTGTGGTCTTTTTGATTTATTGAGTGGTTGGCTGCTTTTCTGCGTTATCCAAATGTTATTTATTTCTGGCTGCTGCACCTGTGTTCATTCCATGTGTTGTTGGGATTACATCATGACGGCGAATAGTATTCTGAAAAACAGCGCAATAAAGTTTTCTTTTTGGCTACGAATGCTGGTTTGCGTATCGGTCGTTTAATCCATTTCAATCCAAAGCGATTGACATATCTTTGTAGACGATGGTGATTTATTGTTGATTTTTTAATTATCTCAGGGATAAGTTTGTTTTTTTAGCGTTTCAGTAGTGTCTACAGAATTGAAGCCAGGAAACATGTCTTTTTCCCGAATGAAGGCAGATTTGGAGTCGTCCTTGGAGGGCGTTAATCGGTATGTGCCGTTTCATTCTCTTATACATTCAGATAATTGGCTTCTCTGCGCAGTAGTAAATGAAACGGGCAAGAAGACTACTGTTAGTTCATATGTGCGCGCCAAATTTGAATCTTGGCGTTCTGTCATGCTAATATATTTAACGTGCGCAACTAGTCACGCCTAATTTAATGGCGCATATTTAAAATTTTGCGCATATAAAGTGGCTAAAAGTACAATCAAATGAATACAAATTTTTTAATGAGCTTTGAATTAAAATTTTATGACGAAGAATTTCAGCTACAACCCGCAGAATTTGGTTGCGCTGGAGGAGTATGTGAAAGTGATGATTGACGAGAACCAGTATGACCAGGAAGCAGTACTCACTGCTCTTAAGCTCTACCAACTCAATCCCGACAAGTTCGTTCGTTTTACGTTCTTCACCGCTCTCGGATGTAATACGTCGTGGTCATATAGTCAGAATTCTGCGATCAGTAACAGAAAATCTTAGATTAAATTGAAAATAACGCTTCGATATCCGAAAGCGTTCTTTCTGTCAATTTCTGCCCGTAAAAACCAGAAAACGATCATTATTCTCGGTGAACAGTGGTGTTCAAGCAGTGAAAAGTGAGTCTATCTCTTTCAGTTACAGTATCTGGCGAGATTTCTTGTTACCGATCGAAAATTGTGGCTCTAATTAAATGGGTCAGTTCCTTATCGAGTACTACATGGATTTACTTTATTATTAAGTGCGTTTTTTAATCAAGTACGAATTAGCGTAAGTGCGACTTAAATTAAAATTCGCTATATAAACTCTCTTCATGGTGCCCCTCTCTTTTGCAGATACAATGAGCAAACGGTCCGTCGCATTCTCTTGAAGACGCTGATGGCGCTGCCACGCAGCGACTTCATGCTGGCCAAGTGTCTGCTCGACTCGAATCGCGTCGACCCCCAGAAGGCCGCCTCGACGTGCACGCCCGAGATGACTCAGGTGAGAGGGACATTTCATGAGGGAACGTGTGGGCGGTAGTTCATGAGGGAACGTGTGGGCGGTAGTTCATAAGGTGTTGTGAAGAATCTTCTTCTGTTGGTAGTTGTTTCCTTTGTTCCACGGTTTTTATCCTATTATCTACCGTTGTGACGGAAACAACTATATGATACGGTGGTTCATAGTGAGAGTGAGACAGCGAGGGTGAGCCTACTGTCTTCCCCCCAAAGCTATAACAAGCGAGTGAAGTGAGCATGCAACTTGTGACAGAAAGCGAAGCAGTTATACTCTATGCATGTTCCATGATCCTGTCGATCCTATACTTTTGACTTGCCACCTGACGGCGTCAGTGAATCAGCGCGGTTTCTCATTTGCTCAGCGATCTGTCCTAATGATCAATCGATCGCTATTTCGCGACATACGGGAACGTATCATCACAATACGTTTAGGAGAAGACTAGATAGTCGAATGTATAGTTATTTAATCTCACCTATGATCGCGATTTGCAGGTGCTTTACATCGGCGCTGTATTGGAGGCGTGCGACTTCGCGTCGTTCTGGAAGATTATGCGCGGCCAGTGGACGCCGCCCGAGGATGACGATGGCAAATTCAAGCCCGCCGAAGCCGTCGCGCAGATCCGCGAAGTCAANGAGGATGACGATGGCAAATTCAAGCCCGCCGAAGCCGTCGCGCAGATCCGCGAAGTCAAGGGATTCGAGGACGCCGTCCGCTCGTGTGCGTTTTTCACGATTTTCCACATTTCACGGTTTTTCCACGTTTTTACATTTTCACGTTTTTTCACGTTTCACAAATCGCTAAAACAGATGATTTGCAACGCTTGTATTGAAGATGAAATTTGTATTTCTTTCAGTTGCCTGCCAAGTGATCCACGTGACGTTCCAGCGGATCGATAAAGATCAACTGTCCCGCTTACTCGGTGGAGTTACAGGTGTGTTTCCCCTTTTGCATTTAAAATGATTTGTGCTATTTTCTCTCTTTTATATTTTTGAAAGTTTTATCGTTCTCCTGAACGAACAACGAGCCCTAAAGGTAAACGAAAAACAAAAGACAATGAGCCAATAAATATAAGAACCGTACTCTAAAAATTAATTATTTTCGGTGCATATCGGTTTTGCGTCGGTAACCTCTTTCTAGCAAATGGTGTGAATAGTAGTCTAAGCCGCTTGCGGATCCTACAAAAATCGTTCGTTATAGTGATTGAAAATGCCAATTCTTTCTTTGCAGACGCGCAGATTGCCGAGTACACTTCGCGTCACGGCTGGACAACGCAGAGCGATGGCACCATCTTCATCCAGAACCACGAGGCTACCATCAAGAGCCGAAATATCGAAGAGAAGCTCGAGTTTGGCGGTAAGATTTCGCAGTTGCATAGTAGTTTAAAAGTTGGAAACTGTCGTGAACTTGTCTCTTCTTTCATTAATGCTATTTATAGTCGAAATTTGCTGATCAGTAACCAAAAATTTTAGATTGAATAAAGCAAACTGCTTCTAATGTCCATAGCGCTTCCTTGTATCAATTTACACATGTAAAAACCAAAAATGACTATTAATCTTCGTTAGAAAAAATGTTCAAACACCATAAGCTAGCTCATCTTTGCCACTATAATACCCGGCTTAAGTTCTTGTTGCTGATCGAAAAGTTTTGACAAAACATGGCTCTTCATTATATGCGGCATTTTTGCAGCGATCAAGGACATCTTGCGAAGCATCGGCTAATGGATGGAAAGTAGCGATTATATTGATGAATTAGCGAAGAATGATTCATTCTCAAGACAAGTTGTCGTTGTTCGTGTTTGCTCTTTGTTTTGTTTTTCGGGGATGCCTGTTCGGTAAACAAACTGGTTTGACTTTGCGTCGGTGGTTCATGCATTTCGAATAAGAAATGGTCGCAAATGAGTATTTCAAATGTGCGCACAGAAATGGTCGCGGTCGCAGCTTTTACACCTCAGTAGTTCTTACTTCTCAGCTAATTCTGAAAGAGAGGCGCAAGTGGAAACTATAAAAGAGCATGTGTGAGCGGTACCAGTGCAGTCCTCCTTACATTCTTCTGCAGTACCGTCCCTAGCATATGGATAAAGTATCCAGTTTTGCTTAATTTGCTGGCCGACAACCTACCTTTTTTGGCAATGCAAGGACGAAAATAACCGATTCTTTATGTACAGCACAAAACATATTCAATTAGTATTATTCAAGATATCGCGCCACGCAATGCAAAATACATGACGTCAGAGATCAATGCCACACAAAAACACTGAAAATACTACGATGAACACCAATTGGAGCAACACCTGAACGCATTTAAAATGCGATCAAGAAGTTCGAAGCGGATGCGAAAATGTCCGGGATCTCGTTCTTCGCCGCATATAACCAACGTGTACGCAGTCGAATTTGTCCTTCTCTCGCGTAGAGATGATCATGACAGAATTCTGCAAATAATTTAATAAAGATGCATCGATGAATTATTGTTTTCAGCTGTCTATGACAAGCTGTTTAGAAGTTAATTACAATATAAAAAGATATAATTTGCAGTCCGCTTGTCTTAACTAAAGTAAACATACGGTACATTTCTTTCAGCTAAAAGTGACGCAAGCGCCTAACGGCAGTACATTTTTTGATAGCATCACCACACAAAACATAGGGGCATCTAAACAGTGCAAGGACGCCGGGTTCATAGTGATGCTAACACAAAATGTACTGCCGTTAGTAACTTTAAGAGATGACAGCAGAACCCCTTCAACTATTATGGAAAAGAATGCGTACTTATGAGCAAAATGAATCCAGGCCGTATTACGAGTCACTGGATCAGCGCCAAGTAGTCTCATCTGTTCGACCAGATCCGACTTCAACCGGTCGAACTTGACTTGAACCTTGTCATAAGGCATCTGAAATATCCCAGTGTCACGAATTCAAGGCTTGACAATGTAAATTACCAAGAGGCATTTTCCATTTTCATTCCACTTAGAAAATGTCTTTTTTTGAAAACCCTTTAAACAGAGGAAACTGTACATTCTAATAGTTACGTAAATTATAAATATGAATTTTTTATCGTTGTGAGCAAACAAATAATTCATATGATTGCAAACGATTTCAACTCCACTCGCGTAGAAAAAAGTCAACAAAAAAGACAATAAAGGAAAGAAATGCATACCAGGTGATTAAGAGCGAATTCAGTGATAAGTTGAACGATATCACCGGTAGCGTTGATAAGCGGGGCGTCCGTCAGCATGCAGTCCTTGTTGACGTCATCGAGGAAGCGACTCTGCGCCATCAGTACATCTTCCACGCTCCGAAGCTAAGACAAAAGCACTCAATACATTTCATCAACATAACTACAGTAGGAACATTTGAACAATATTCTGAACGATCCAGTAGATTCATTGTCGAAGAGATTATAAAAGTCTCACCGAAGCTGGATTGACTAATGTTTACACCGGGATAATAGACCGTGAGGTTTTACTATAGGGATGTTCATAAGTAACAACTACAATTATGGTAAAATGATTGGACTCTCTAATATTGTATAAGTGCACTTTATTTAGGGACTTCTATGAATCATTATAGAAATTGCGACCACGTGACCTGCGTGACGCGACATATTCTGAAGATTTTGAGAACCATTCAGAAACCCCTCACAAACGTCAATGGCCTATGGAGTACAGAGCGCAAACTGCGACAGTTATAAAGCGCATGTTGCGACAAAAAGGAAGCTACGAATTGCAAAAAAGTGCAGACCTCTTTCAGCTCCTTCTCCAAACGTTCCCATCGCGGTTTGATCACTTCGGTACAGCAATATGATAGGTAATTGGAAGTGAAGCTGAGCATCGCGCTTCGCAAAAGATTCTCCGCCGGACAAACATCCCGACGGGAATGCTGCCACTGACTGAAACCATGCGCTGTTTTAAGCCTTCATCACGTACATATGTTCAGCGTACAGCCATTTATGTACAGTAAAAATAGTTTATAGCACTTTTGCTTATAGCAGTAAGTGTACGCTGGTAGATTTTGACCGTAATAAATTCAAATCTTCATAATCAATTTTATCTTGCATAAAAAAGGAGACGCAAATTTCGGGATCGACCAATCCTGACCGCGAAAAGCGAATTACCGTAATAAATAATACCTTCTGTATGACACTAAAACCTTCTCCATGATTTGCATTGATTCAGGGAATTAAATTTAATAGATTTCTACCTGATGAGCAGTTTGAAGGCGCGATGAAGGGAGAAGAGTCGACGGAAGACGATCTGATACTGAACGACGGCCTTCTTATGGAAGACGATCGACAGCGGCCACTCCGTCGTCACGTCCAGCGATACTGTGTCGAAACCTTTTAGGCCTATAGCCGCTTCCAATGTCAGTCGTGCTCGATTACCGGCTGAGAAAAATACAGAAAAATATTGTGAATATTGTTTAATCATTATAAAGAAATCGAGTCATGCGCTGTAGTTGGCAAAGATGACCTCTCTTTTCCATGCGACAACACCGTTTTAATACTTTAGCTTAAGTGCAACTTAGCTTATGTAAGAAATTAGCGAAAGCACGTGATGTAAAACCGGTCGAATGAAGCATTTAAAACGATAATAACTTCACTGTCTTCGAGCATTGCGCGTATATGGGGATTCGCGCCCAACTATTACTATTATCACAGTTCATAAGAAATAATTTAATGGCGAAAATACCGTCAAAAAACGCAGAATCTTCATGGTCAATGTTTGCGATGAAATTGAGATATTCCGTCAGGCTCGTTGCTTCGTTGTAGACGCTGCAAATAGGGAAAGAATTGCGAAACAATAAACTATTATGAATGCTGTCACAGCGTAGTGATTGTTAGTGATCCACTTGCAACCACACACTTGGTTTCCTGTGCAGCCGCTGAGCGATCGTGTCCTTTTGATACTGTTCGATTGTTAGTTACTTAGCTAAAGGATCCGTTGATCTTGCACTCCATCACCTCCGACGACTATATCCTACATACGAGTTATAATAAATGCGAATATGAATCGGAATCATACTCACTCATGTTTATATGCGAAATAACACGCAATGAAGAGTATGAATTCAAATATGAACACATTTAAATACGCAAGGGAGCCGTGACAATTGGCCGGTTCCATAATCGCTTCCTAAGTCATTCTTAAGTTATGCTTTACTTAATCCAATTATGAAACACAGCGCTGAGTATCGCTATGAATTGCTTAACTTTAGGAAACGATTATGGAACCGACCCAATGACTCACCGAAACAAGTCCTTGTAAGGGTCGTTCTTCACCGAACTGTTCAGTATAGCAACTTCGAATCGCGTGCTGAGAGCCGTCTCGTCCACACCTAAATAAGGTCTCAATCA
>NIUQ01005233.1:0-11307 GCA_002796945.1 Plectus sambesii
CTTTTTATTTTGGAGCAAATTCAATTATTTGAGTGGTAATATCTATCAATTAGGCAGTAATTAGGCAAGAATCAATTGATCTAGAAGTCAGGATATATGACAACCATTATACTCATAATGCTGCTACAATAAGATGCTTCTGAACAGTTGAATTCATTTATTGATTTTTAATTTACAAGTTTTTCTTATTTACAATATGAATAATGAATAACTGTTCATTGCACTATGCTAAAAATATTTTCAATTAACTGTTTTAGATATCTCCAAGCTCTTAAAGCCTCTGCTTACCTGTTACTGGTGTGATGCGGTTTCGACCATGGCAACAGTTTGTTGCCACTGCGGCGCGCAGGTGGGGTGCTATGCCTGCGTGCAGCAATGGCTGACAACCAACAACATCTCCAACCTGGATGATGAATTGGAAGACGACGACCGCTTCACCCACCCAGGCTACGACGACGAAAACCACAAATGCTGTCCCCTCTGCCGCACAGAGTGGATCGCACATCCTCCCGGCACGCCCCGCCCAAAGCCAAATAATTTGGGCTACACTAAACTGGTTGGTTTCACTGAAATCATTGCTCTCCTTGAATAGCCCCTCTAAATCTCATGTTAATTAATAACTTTCAAGTTAAGGGACTAAATTTTTTTCAATTTTGGAATATATAGCTTTCATATAGTATTTTTAAATATGTCAAAGATGACTTAAAATGGTAGTTTATGTCAGCAAAGCCTTTGTTTAAAAATGAAGACTTCCAGGCACTAATTCCTGCTTTTTTGGTATGCATGTTTGATGAAAAACTAAACGTTAACATTTTATAACTTGGACATTTTGGAGAATCTCTTTCAAATTAGCTCTAAATCTTAACTTGATTTGCTTCAGTTACTGAGAATGATTCAATAGAAGTAGGTCACTAAAATTCACAGTTTGGGTAGAGTAATTACTTGGCACATTTTCTGGCTCATCCTATAGCGGTTTTTAACTGACATTAAACGAATATTGATGTTTAAGGAGAGAATGATAGCTTATTTGACAGAACTAGTTTTTTGTGACTATTTTCTAAATAGTGGCAGTGTTTGCATGCAGGAATCAATTTCTGTAATTGTTTTTTCAAGAATTTCCCTGGGCCATTGCCAATGTGTGGCATCTTTCATTTGCTTCTTGCAAATAACAAGTTTCTAAATTAAGAAATATAGTTTGTTGGAAAGAGCAACTTCCTTTCTGTCAATTATTTAAAATTGTTAACGATTTGCAATTTGCAGACAAATTTTGTAAATGACTTTTCCTAGGAATTTCAAGCAAAGAATATATAATTATAGATAGTCATGTTATCCACAGGCTTTCGTATTCTTACTTCTGCGCTAATAAATAATCAGAGGGGTGCATTCAAAGAGAGTTTTGATGAGCTTTCAAATGGTATATAGTTTGTGTTGGTTCAATGACATCTCTCACATGTTTCATAAAAAGTTTGAGAACCCTGCATATCATCTTTTGCTAATGAACTGATTTGTATCTGCTACTTGAATTACTGGAACAGAATGTCTGCTCGCCATACTCATACACCAGAAATCTGTACTTCTTTGTTATCGTTGCTTTAAAGGCATGTCATTTGCTGTCTGATTCGATTATGTACTGAAACGCTGACAGTTTACATACTTCCCTCTTCTGTGTTTGTTGTTGTCTGATCAGATTATACACCAGGAATCTGTCACTTTAAAAATGCTTCTTTCTGCAATGATGTTTCACGTTTTTGTTAGTATGTTAGTCTATTTGCGCATTTGTTTTATATCAGCTGCTCTTGTCATTTCTATGTGCTACTGCTCTTGCACCTTTGAGTGTTCAGTAAAGTTCTCAACATTTTGACAAGAGCACATTTATTCATGCAACCTTATCTACAATGGCAATGTGTACTCCCATTTATGGTTACACTTGAAGATTGGCCAAGTGATATGCTAAGTATTATAGCACTTTAAATTGGATTATGGAAGGTTGGGCCGGTTTCACATTGCGTACTTTAGCTAAAGTCATACTTAAGGCCCATCCTCGATCATTGCGTTAAGTACGACTAGCTAAAGTACACGATATGCAACCCACCCCTTGTAACAAACGTGGATGTACAGTG
This sequence comes from Plectus sambesii, assembly GCA_002796945.1. Taxonomy (NCBI): domain Eukaryota; kingdom Metazoa; phylum Nematoda; class Chromadorea; order Plectida; family Plectidae; genus Plectus; species Plectus sambesii. The sequence goes on from NIUQ01005233.1 coordinate 2,121, forward strand.
GATCAGTAAATGATAACATGAAAAGAGAAAATCATTATGATAGAAAATAGTTACAGTGATACTTGATGGCAGCAAATATCCTAGTCAGATAATGGTAGGTTATGCTACAGTGATTAGAGGTCCATTAAATTTGAAAAATCAGCTGAGGATGGCAGCATTGGCCTTGTTCCTATTTTACTTTTCTTTGTGCATGGATTTAATAATGGGCGCAAAAGGTGAATCTCCAGGAACCGCTCAACAGAATTCGAAGATCTAGAGCTAAAAAACCGATCATGTATTGATTGGAATTCAGTAACTGCAGAAACCACTAAACGACAAGAAAATTGCTGATTTGAATTTGGCGCTTACCGTAGTGAAATTTCGTATTTCGGTTTTTTGGTTTTTTGACATAGAAACAAAAAACAAATAACAAACCTGAACTGGTTTTTGGTTTTTTGTTTTACGACAGAAAATCAAAAAGCGAAAAACAAAAAGCAAGCCTGACATTGGTTTTTGGTTTTTTGATTTCAAAACAAAAAACAAAAACCAAGCCTGGATTTCGTTTTTTGTTCTGCGTAAAAAAACAAAGAAACAGAGTGCGGAAAGGTACACGGGCATTTTTTGCTTTGCACCTCACTGGATTCTGTTTATTCGTTTTATAACTCAGAACAGAAAAACATGAAAACAAGCGCCAAATTGTTATTTAAACTGTAAAAAGGAGCCAAAAAGCAAATGAGCCAAAGGTACACTGACACTAATTGGGGAGTAATTCGAAGACGAGATTAAGATAAAGAAAATTAAGTCTACTTTTGCGCGTTTACCCTGACGACATTTGCATTTCTATCTTTTATGCATGTCGAAAACAAAAAAAACCTCTTTTCTGTTTTTGCACTAGTTTTTGTCATAAATATAGCGAAAACAGATGGGCCCTTATGCGAAAAACAGAGCTATTTTCACGTCTGTTATCTGTTTTCGACAAGCGATATGCATACGAATAACAAAACATGGTTTGTTAAATCTGTTTTTGCTATATTTATGTGCATAGGACTAACAGATATGCCGCTAATCGATTGCATAAAGAGCGAGGGGGCGGGGCGGGGCGGGGCGACGACGAAGCCTTCGTTTGACTACAGTATCTAAACCGTAGCGTAGTGCGCATCAAAGAATTCACCCCTAGAGTCGCTTTTAGACATCTTTCACCAGCTAATACCCTTGTGAGTGATAGGTGACATCGTTTAGAAGAAGCAATGCAAGAAGCAGAATCATTTTTGGGTGGTTTCATATCGCGTACTTCAGCTAAATTTGTACTTAACAGAATGATAAAATATAGCCTTATTTACAATTATAGCTAAAGTACGCGATATGAATTCCAGCACAATTGATTTTTAGAGGTACGATCTTATGAATCATTATTTCATGTTTCAGCGCTCGAATATAAAACTTCTTAATGCAAGCTTGCAATAAGACACCTGATGCTTCTTTCCTTGTTGGGGCGTAAACCCAGGCTTTTTAAAATTAAATTGCTTAAATTGTATCTAATACTCTATATTACTGTTTTTTCAGTTTTATGACATTAATGTTAATAAACTCCCAAGAGAAAAAAAAAGTAGTTTATACATAATTAGTCATCAAACAAGACATATTCAAGGAAGCAGTGAGCACAGACAGAAGTAGCACAAGTACATGACCATATTTATATACTGCAAGCGCACAACAAACTTTAAGACAGCGATACGCCAATTTCAATGAAAAGAAGGACAGCATCTTGTATTGATTGGCTGGTAGTTGTGGTTCACAGTGATTGGCCAAGCCCTCAATACCACCGATGAAATCGTTCAATGCACTCATAAGCTTTGCTTCTCGTTCTTGCTGCTTCTCAAGTTGATCGTTGAGCGGATCAACGCCGTACTGCCATTCCTCCGTCAACTGACCTCCTTCGCCTTGGTACAGAGCGACGGCAGCCTCGGTTGAAGGAAGTGCGCCAGCGGGCAAGTCATAGTTTCCCTTGCTCGCAATGTACTGCGAAGGAATACCCTTGTCTGAAAAATTTCAGATAAATAGTCATAGGGTAATGAATGGGTTGAGCTACAAAGCGATTTATAGCGTTGAGATTGCTTTATAATATGATATGGTTGAAAATATTATCACTAGAATAGAAACAGTCTCTTTTAAAATACATAATTATATTTAATCTATTTATGTATACCTTCAATTGAATGATTGTTCCACCCATCGATGCATCTCTGGAGAAGTACTCTCGCTACACAGCACCCCACGAAACTGATCGCGAACAAGTGGCTCTGGTCCTGTCGGCTCCAAGTGGTGTTGCTATGCTCCAATTCGAGAAAAGCATGCTTGATCGGCAATCCCACTCCTTTGTTGACCTCCTGCCAGAGTCTTTCGACACGATTGTTCTAAAATTATTATACTCGTTCACGAAACAAATAGAGACATCATATTTTAAGAAATAGTGGCACTGTGCCACTATTTATGCATGTGCCATTATTTCTTGAAATACGATAACTTGGAAATTTTCTTAGAGATAATTAATAAGAGCTTCAAAATAATATTGAATAAAGAATATTTTGTATAAAATGTGGGTACGTGAATAATTTCATTTCTCTGAGGCTGACGCAGTGTTATTTTATTATAAGACTCCCTGAGATTGCTTTAAATAGATTTACAGATTAAAATCTTGCAAGAAATTATTTTATTCCATAATTCAAAGTTAATCATTACCTTGCAGGAAGTCGTCTGCTCGTAAGGGCGGCGTCCCGATAGGACACCGTCCTTGATCCGAAATCCTTTCAAATATTGCTGAATGAACTCACACAGGTAGAATTCTCGACCGCCATCTGCCACCACTTTATCCCAAAGGCCAAACTCCCTTGTCGCTGCGGCATAAACCTGCTTATAAATCGTAATATTGTTCTTTCTGGGCATGACGGCACCCCGAACAATAAACGATGATTTGCCATCTACGGCAATAACGAACACTAACCCATACTCAACACACTTCTCATTCTGATCCATGTGCAAATTATAACTTAAATGAAGAGCCCGATATGATTGAGGATTTAATTGATTCTACGTGTCGCGACGGCGATTCTCCATATAAGGAGGACTGACGACAGCCTGCGCAGCGGAAATCCGACTCTGCTTCGCCTCCACTCTTTTGGAACAAAGATATTCCTGCAATTAAGAGTTTATTAGGAGTACATCATCATTTAATTATATGAAATCTGAAAATAACTACTTTAGACCCTGCCTACTGGTACCTAAATAAAGGCCAAGCTGGCAACGCCATACGGTACTACGCCGTCAAGCCCCATACACGGGCTCAGAATAAGTCGTCCAACTCGGACAGCGACAAGTTCGAACCCCCGAGAAAGATTGCCAAGATGGTAGCAAGATGCCTTGCGAAAGAAAAAAGGAAGGTGGAGGAACCAGTACTGCAGCAAAAAGGTACAATTATGTTTACGGAACTAAGGGGGTGCTTGTGGATAGTAATAGGCAGTATGGCAGAGAATTGCCCTTCTGCTTATGTTTTGTTATTAACGCTGAAGTTTTACAATTTTTAGATATTATTGATGTGAATATGAAATGAGATTTATGACATTGAACAAATTCTGTAGCCTCAAAATTCATATCATTATAAGCTTAGTTGATTAATATGCCACGTTATATTTTTAATGCGATTCATTCTTAACGCCTGTGTGTTATAAACCTCTTAAACCAATTCTGTCATCAATTTAAACCATTTTTCAGTTATTCAAGATGCCGTTGAGGCTGTTCAGTCGCCGTTGCGCGAGACATTGTCATGCAGCATATGCCATCAAGTGAGTCGCGAGCCGACGATCTGCACGGGCTGTGGCCAGCTGGTCGTCTGCTACGTTTGCGTCCTCAGCTCGCTGGAGCACAGCGAGAGTTGTCCCCTTGGCCGTTGCCAGTGGAATCGCGAAGAGTTAAGCGGATTCGTCAAAAGCCGTCCTAACTTCGATAACATTCCCGGTCTTTAATTTTTTGTAATCTGTCTGCGTGCCATGTTTTTACTGCCTGATCAATTCGCGTACGATATGAAAATGTTTCTTGCCGTATGTGTTCACTTTCCATTGGTTCTTTTGTCTGCATTGGCAATTTATAGAATTCTTCTCGATCGCAATCTGTATTTGATGTCCTCTTTCTCATGCCTCCGATTTGTGACATAATTTTGTTTCTTCTAATGTGCTGTAGTAATTCCATGTTTATGATTTTCATTCTCCTATATTCACACTGTCGTTGTAGTGTCCCGTCTCTATCTTTGATCGCGTTTCCCTTTTTCCTTCTGTAGTAATTGCGCTTGAATTATAATACTCAAGTTTGGTACCTTTCGATTTCATTGCCATTTCTTATGCTTGCACGTTATTTGCGTTACTCAGTGACGCTAACAAAGAAGACGCGATCGCGCGCTAATTCTCTCAATTACGGTGTCACCTATCACTCACAAGTGTATTAGTCGGTTAAAGACCTCTGAAAGCGACTCTAGAGGTGGATTTGTTGATGCATACTACGCTACGGTTTAGATGCTGTAGCCAATGAAGATTTAGTCGTCGCCGCGCCCCGCTCCGCCCCCTCGCTCTTTATGCAATCGATTGGCGGCATATCTGTTGTTGCTATGCGCATAAATATAGCGAAAACAGATTTGCGTATAGCAAAAACAGATTTAGCGAACCATTCTTTGTTTTTCGCATGCGTATCGCTTGTCGAAAGCAGATAACAGACGTGAAAATTGCTCTGTTTTTCGCATAAGGGCCCATCTGTTTTCGCTATATTTATGACAAAAACTAGTGCAAAAACAGAAAAAAGAGGCGTTTTTTTTGTTTTCGAGTTGCTTAGAAGATAGATACGCAAATGTCGTAAAGGTACACGGGCAATAGTACACTAAGGCGTGCGCTTCGCGCACGCAAAAAGTATGACTATCAAAATAATACTTTTCAATTAATTCTTGCTAACATTTTGCAGGTGCACGTACTAGAGGTGGCCAGTTTTTTGTATATAAAATTTACCTAACAGATGTAACTACTTATTATTGACTGATATACTATCCGATGCTTAGGTAACCGATACCGTTAAAAAATAGCAAAAGTATTATTTGGCAAAAAGACAACACTGATCGAATTCGATGCCCATCGGAGTGGAATATTTTATTATATTAAATAAACGATAAACCTAACAATTAAAAAGAAAAGAAAAGACAATTTTTGTGCTACTTTTTCATGATAATGAAACTGCCTAAAAAAGTAATCAAAACAAAGAAAATTATCACAAAAGGCACGATTAATGAACGAAGTGTAAAGGAATGAAGAAGCCAATATTGCTACAACATTTACTTTTCATGTCATAATATGAGAAAAAAGAAGCTTTAAAGTTTTAAAAATTTTAATTGAAATTGCGCATGAAGGAATTATAAAAAAATTGAGAAAAAATATAAGTCTCTGATGGGAATCAAACTCGTAACCCTATTAATTAATGGACGCACTAACCACTAAACCACACTGTACACATTGGAAGAGCATTATTTTTCGTAGTATATCCAGGTTGCTAATTTTATGAGATTTTGAATTGTTATAAATTTTTGCAAAGTGCTCTAAAGCAGATAAGCGATACAGTATCTATATTCTTATTAGGGTTGTAACGGGGACCGGGAATCGGAAATTCCGGGGACGGGGATGGGGACGGGGAACAAACTTAATTCTTATTCCATGGGCTTTAATTTGCGCTGAAGTCTGTTCCAAAAAAATATCCTCAACTCTTATTTCTCGGAGAAGTAACGCGCAAAAGCGAAACTAGTACCAAAGCTGTCCTTTGGTGTGAGCTTGAAGTGGACGGAGTTTCATTTCGAAAGTCGTCGTGAGACGCGAACGGCAGTTCAAAATATGGCCTAAATAGCCTTACACTTGGGGCCCTCTTTGAGACCCCATAACGTTTTGTTCAAGAAGTTTTTCCCCAAGCTGAGGCGTTCTTCTGAGAGAGGACTTCTAGCCAAACCAATTGCAAAAAGAATAAATATAAATGAATAAAAAATAAAGAATAAAAAATAAAAAACGGCATGGATTAAATGATCTGAATAAAACATGGCATGTGAAATGAATGCTCTTCAGAAAAAGCATCATGGATTCGGTCAGAAATGTCCAATATTGCTAAGCGAGTGTTTTTTACAACTTCAACTTCAGGGCTACAACATGCAATAAATTTTAACCTGATTCGAAACAAACACATTTGTCGCGAAGGCACGCGATTTCAGTCCCAAATTAGGGTATTTTATGAACAGAATGTCAAATAGATTCTAACTGTCTCCTACTTATTATTCATTCGCATGCAATTTGCGCTGAGTCAGAATGTTGTGACTACAGAATGTGCTACATCTTGCGCTCTTGCGCTCTTCCTATCTGCAAATCACTATTAAAATGTAGTCGTACAGGCCTGTACCTACTCGTAATTCTCTCTCTTTTATATATATAGTTTTGTAACAAGAAATAAACTGAACCACCGAATAATCAACCATTTCATTTGCCTCCACAACAAGTGGTGCATCGGCCACCGCCCTGTCTCTGCGCAATCTCGTTTTGCCAGGGGAGGGTCGTTTCTGGGCTATAGAAACGATGAAGATTGGAGGCGAATGACAATCACAGTCTACAGAAACCTCTACTTCGACAATACCATCATGATCGATCGAAATAAAAGAAAATCAGCAGAAAGCGCAGCCAAGAGAAGATCATCAGCCGTTATTGATGCAGGAATTATTTGTCTAGCCAGTGAAGAGTCTGAGGAGCCATTCAATGCGTCTACCAGATTCAACCGCAGATCCACAAGAAGAAAACCTCTTAAGCGCCCAGAGGGGAGAGGCTAAAGGGGGAAGTGGCTGGCAACCCTGTCACAGAAGGCAGTGGTAATCAATACCCTGTGGTATCAGAAACCCAGTGGTAACAGGACTGCTCAGTCAACGATTCAGAAATCGCTGAGCACATTCAATTTTGGGTGTATGTGAGCGTACATGCACTATTGCTCAGTCAAAGGTTCAGACACCGCTGAGCACATTCAGTTTAGGGTGCATGATCAGTTGTATGTACCACATCAGGCCAGCCATAGAACAAAGGATACCCATAAAGCTTTTGAGCAAATGGAAGGGATCTGTCATCAAGGAGAAGAAATGGGTGACTCAGTGGCAGTGAATTACCCACAAGAAGTTATTCCAATCAAGGCAAGGATGCAAAAATGGATGAAGAGAAGATTGAGAACCAAGGCTGGACATTCTGCAAACTGCGCCATCATATTGCGAAAGAACTGCAACGTTTGCTGTCAATACAAGATGATAAGCAAGAATCACCAAGCTCATCAAAGTTACGGAGGGGAGGGCTGCTGCGCAGATACTATTATATTCAATGCTACCAGTAGAGAAATATACCAAGAAGGCAACTGGAACATTTGCTGTCAAGGCTCAACACAATCAAAGACCACCAGGTGGCGTCTTCGGCAAAGAAAACCGCAACTCAGTGCTCCGTATTGACAACACGGGAGTATGTAAGACCCCAAAGGAATGGCGGCTAACTGAGAAGTGGTAATAAACGTCCAAGGCTGCGCAACGCTGTACAATGTTCAAGGAAGTAATGGAGCGGCAGTGAATGTTCAGTTGCTATTAATCCAATAATGTTCTAATCATTGATATCGCTATTTTCTTATCAATTCAATCTGTGGTCTGGGGAGTTCTCGCGAAGGCACGCGATTTCAGTCACAAATAAGGGTTTTCGATGAACAGAATGTCAAATAGATTCTGGCTGTCTCAAACTATTACTCACTCGCATGCAATTTACGCTGAGTCAGAATGTTGTGACTACAGAATATGCTACATCTTGCGCTCTTGCGCTCTTCCTATTACAAATCACTGTTAGAAATGTAGTCGTACAGGCCTGTACCTACTCGTAATTCTCTCTCTTTTATATATATAGTTTTGTAACAAGAAATAAACTGAACCACCGAATAATCAACCATTTCATTTGCCTCCACAACAAGACATACTCCCGTGTTGTCAATACGGAGCACTGAGTTGCGGTTTCCTTTGCCGAAGACGCCACCTGGTGGTCTTTGATTGTGTTGAACCTTGACAGCAAATGTTCCAGTTGCCTTCTTGATATATTTCTCTACTGGTAGCATTGAATATAATACTATCTGCGCAGCAGCCCTCCCCTCCATGACTTGATGAGCTTGGTGATTCTTGCTTATCATCTTGTATTGACAGCAAACGTTGCAGTTCTTTCGCAATATGATGGCGCAGTTTGCAGAATGTCCAGCCTTGGTTCTCAATCTTCTCTTCATCCATTTTTGCATCCTTGCCTTGATTGGATCACATTGACAAATAATTCCTGCATCAATAACGGCTGATGATCTTTTCTTGACTGCGCTTTCTGCTGATTTTCTTTTATTTCGATCAATCATGATGGTATTGTCGAAGTAGAGGTTGCTGTAGACTGTGATTGCCATTCGCCTCCAATCTTCATCGTTTCTATGGCCCAGAAACGACCCTCCCCTGGCAAAACGAGATTGCGCAGAGACAGGGCGGTGGCCGATGCACCACTTGTTGTGGAGGCAAATGAAATGGTTGATTATTCGGTGGTTCAGTTTATTTCTTGTTACAAAACTATATATATAAAAGAGAGAGAATTACGAGTAGGTACAGGCCTGTACGACTACATTTCTAACAGTGATTTGTAATAGGAAGAGCGCAAGAGCGCAAGATGTAGCATATTCTGTAGTCACAACATTCTGACTCAGCGTAAATTGCATGCGAGTGAGTAATAGTTTGAGACAGCCAGAATCTATTTGACATTCTGTTCATCGAAAACCCTTATTTGTGACTGAAATCGCGTGCCTTCGCGACAACATTTGATGGTGAAATCATATACAGCACAAAAATCTGCGAAAATTAAATTTCATTGATAAAAATGAATTTTTTTAACGCTCAGTGAGCGCAGACATTAAAAATAAGAAAAAAAACTTGAAATCAAGTTTAAAACGACGTGGTAATCAAATCTGTGTGTGATCACCAGTGTTGCAATAGTTGAAAAAAATGAATATAGTTAGTACTAAGTACTAAATTGAATTTTAAAATTAACTAGTTAATAACAATAACAATTTAATAATATAACTAGTACTAAATAGCAATTTAGAACGG
>NIUQ01005234.1:0-11409 GCA_002796945.1 Plectus sambesii
CAAAAAACGTCGTTTTTTTCGGAATTTTTTGTTACAGAAAAAATCGCCACAGGCGAATATACCTTTTTATCTATTAAGCGATGCAATATACTGATTTCTTTGCTGAAATCGACTTTTCGGCTCCCATACAAAAAAGCGCGCGTGTGGTGAAGTAATAAAGAATGAGGCAGAGCGCTACCGCGCTCTGCTGATATACAAAAATCAACGCCGTATGAAGATTGGATAAGAAATCAACTTTTTCTAAAGAAACGCGACTCGTTTGTGTGAGCACTATAGTTTCTTTCATTTGCTCTTTCACTCCGTGTGACAGAACATCTTGTCATCCACCAGGGGCCTGTTTCATTACTCTCGATAATCGAAACTGAAACTGTCGCGAAATCGCGATTGATTTACTAGATGTTTTTGGTGACGGAGCGAACGTCATAGCAGAGACTGCGTGACGCACGCAACGGGACCATTATCACTTTTCTTACTGCACGCTTCCATCAAACGCAAAGAATCTTGATTCGCTTGTAATAGCTTTGGGGGAGACAGTCGGCTCACCCTAGCTGTCTCACTCTCACTATGAACCACCGTGTTATGTAGTTGTTTCCTCTATAACTGTACCGGATAGAATAAACCATGAAACAGAGGAGACAACTAATAACAGAAGAACATTCTTCACGACAGAAACCTAACTGACCGACTATCATATTTCAATTACGTCTGACCTCATATTAAAGGAAAGTAATGTAACCAGTTGATCTCGGATTTCCGTTACAGAGCTTTGGTGGAACATTCTTTTATTTTTTAGCTGTCCACACACAGACTTTAATGTTATTCAAAGACGGTTACCGTGCGTCCGCTAAAAATGCTCAGTTTTGGAAGAAACCAGCAAGAAACTGCTTGTAATTTAAGAATGTCAGGGCAATATAGCAACGTTTTTTATAAAGCTATGCTAATAGAAATGCATTACCTGTATCCCACAGTGCCAGGTTGAGGAAAGCTGCAAATTCTTGATCGCTCAAATCCAATCTTTGAATAGCGGGAACCAACTTATCGAGATGAAATCGACCGCTTGGCATCGACAATCTTAAAAAAGCAAATTATTGACAAAAATCATATATACGAGGTTTCTCAGTACTGAGTATTAATTTTCCGCGTCCGCAATGCTCTTCCCAGCTGCCTTTATTGTGCCCTATGGCTCACTTGAGGATCGGTCAACTCGTTTTGACGGTGGCAAAACATGATATGGCACTCAAGGGACTAAGGTAGTGTGCTGCTTTTATCTTCTCAATCAAGTCATTAAAACAGTATTTAATTTGGACTTGGCTGGGTTATATTCCTCAGCGTGCGATCTAAAGATATTAAAGATATGTAATTAGGCACTCCAATAGCATCTCTCCCTTCAGTTATCGTTAGAACCCAAACAAATCGGGAGTCATTACCGCATCATTAAAGATGCATCCATCAACACAGGAGGTCCGGTTTCAGTTTTTCCGCTGCTATAAAACTCAATTATAGCAGATTCCGTAGCTTCCACATAACTGCCGTCGAGTAGAAACAGCCGGTTGTTTCCAGTTGATTCAAGAAGGCCTGCTATACGCGCCTGTTCAGCTAAGCGTGAAGAGATTGTATAGTTCTTGAACACAGCCATCTAAATCAGAAATATTTCATAGCGTCCGAGAACTCAAATATTGGGTGACTGTGAAACGTTCATGAAATAAATATCGTTTTTGTCTCGCATCGAGAGAAAAATTTTGCAGCATGTAATTTACTTTGTCAAGAATGGATTATACAAGCTGGTATTGTTGTACACATTCCCTCTACCTAATAAAAACATATCGCTTGCTGTCTACCAAAATCAAGATGCCTGCTAAGATGCTGATATTCATTGCTACCCAGGCTTCTTTAAAGTCAGAGGTGCTGTTGAGTCCTATGAGGCTTATGTTCCCATGTGGAAAGAGCACTGCGTATAATTGATGCAAAAATATACCTTATCGGAATCAGAAAATCCCTTGAAAACTCCAAGGCTGTTCAGAAAACTAGATAATAATTGAGGTTCCGTTTCCATGATAGTGAGAAAGTTGCTCATTGTTGCTGGTTTGTTGAGAAACTGCATCGTCTGAAAGAATCGATGCAATAATGAAGCGCCTAATCACTTCCACAATCAAGGCCAACTAAATCATTAGCAAATGAGTTTTACTGATCATTTCAAGGAAATGTATGATCAGTATTCGAATAATGACACCACACTGATGATATTTTCCTAACTTCCATACACACAAAAATATCTTCTTCGAAAGCAAGAAAACCAAACAGTTTAATACCAAATGCAATGCAATTAATTCTATTGTTTCCGTAACCTTTTGAACCAAACTGTCACGGTCGGTACTGAGAAGAGAATATTGGTTCCGCAGCAATAAGTGCGCTCATTAGTTATGAGGTATTTTTCGTGTTTTTGTACTTTGCGCGAGGCATATTTAAAACTGATATTACATGAGAGGGTAGATGAGGTAAATAACGATTCATTCTTTGACGCTGTATTATTGTATACTTGACGGCGTATTCGTTAAAGGCGCAGTTCATTTCAGCCATTTCAACAACAGGCGGCAGACTAACGCTTTCCAGTGGTCGCATTTTGTTTTGCACTTCTGCAAATGACAAAAAATTACTGTTCAATATTGAATATGCCACAGGGATGAGACCATAGCAAAGTTGTTCAAATAAGTTCCTCACCTTATGTCGATATGTTTGAGAAAGTATTGCGAAGCTCTCTACTGATTGCCATCTCGGAACATTAACATTCGAGCATCTGATTATAAACAGCTCCGATTTCATCTTGAGAACTTAAAAATTATTATCGTACCGTAAAAGTTCTTAACTGAAAACTAAACACAAAATCAAAAATGAATGAACTTGTATGCGTAAAACCGGTTGCTTGAAGATTATCCTGAACACTTTATACAAGAAATCGGCACAAACAGAAACTCTGTACTGCAAAACTGACGCTTTTAACATGAATTAGTTCGTCGACATTCAGAATCTTACTTTCTGGTTGCATCCCCTTTGTAATACACTTTTTCAGGCGACAATATCGGCAGAGCTTGCGTTTCGATAATCCTGTAACAGAATTAATTGTGCCACTTATATAAGAAACTCGAAATGATGGTATCTTACAGAAATTTCTGCTAAAATTATTTGTCACTTACGCAAACAGTGCTGTAAGAACTTTAGAATATTAATGCTGAAGCCGTTTCAACTATAAAAACATACCATGGACAATGTGGCAATTTTTTTGGTTCTTGCAGAAATACGTTCGCCGTTCAGAGACTGCTCTCCTGAAGAAAGCGCCACACGCTGCGCAGGCAGTTACGCCGAAGTGCAATCCTCGCGCATATCCATCGCAAACGACGCATTTCAGCTCTTTCTCAACGGCGGTCGATTTTTCACTATAGTCTTCTCCTAATTCCAGAGTATCTTCGGAATCAAGAACAGATTCGTATTCGTTATTGGCCAAATGAACCGACGAGAGATAGTATCCCTGACCAAAGTTTTGTGTGTACATTCTGCAACAATCTCACATTGAAAGAGATCATTTAATAATCGCGCCGAGAAACTGGCACAAATTAGGGTATAATTTTACTTTATTCTACAGAATTCAAGTGACACAGGGTCTTAACTAAATGTGATTAGTTCTGAAAAGTTCCCCTTTCCTGTGCAACTTAAATCAGCACAACTGAGCCGGAAATTGAGTCAAATGCCATTGTGAGAAAAGCTTCTCGAGGAACTTATTTCATCTTGAATATTTTTAAAGGCAAATGATTTTTCCAGATACAAGCACCCTTTTTAAACAATATGGAAATTTTGTACAGTCAAAATCGGATAAGTGCAACAGTTTTTAATGCTTTTCTATGCCCCGATTTATTTTTTCCCTATGTTTTGTATATGATCAAAAACCGGATAAGTGCAAAACCTTACAAGTGCAACCATTTTTTCGTGCCCGGTCGAGTTGCACTTATCCGGTTTCGACTGTACTCAAGATTCTGAACTGCGTTTAGCACAGCAGTTGTGACGGTTCATCAGTCTCCCGCCAAAAGTGAGCACAGGTCGCCGGCCGGTGGGTGGCATGTTGCTAAGTACTTTAACAATATTAATTTTATTTCGTTTGGACTTTCATTTTTACAATATGCTATATCAAAATGAGTTCGTTTTCTCTGTTTACAAGTTGAAAAATGTGCTTTCCCTGTGTTTGAAAAATTCTGCAACTCCCACTATAGGAGGCGAAGCGGCCAACCTACTATCTCAACTACCCTATCCGTCCTCCTAACTTTTCCAGGTTTTCGGCCATGTACACTAATCAAATACGATTGATTTGAATTTTAAAAACTATATTTAGTAACGTTCGTCCACAGTATGAAAATCGGCGCCGGAGCAAGATGTTTTAATATGCGCTATGTCACGTACTAATTGTCATTAACATCATTGTAAGACGTTCTAATTTTAGTAAAGGTTTTTATAATGTCCTCGCTCAGAGAATTAATTAACATAGAGATAAAAGAACTTCGACAAGAGTCGCGATTACGTAGCTGACTCTCTTTTGATGCTTGCAATTATGGTATTCCATTATTAGACCGCGTCTCCGTAAAGTACACCTCACCACCGACGGTCTGTCAACCAGCACGCCAGAATTAAGCAAAAGCCCAGCTACGCAACAATCCCACCGGCATGCTACAGAAGCGGCAGTGTGAACGCTATTATAAACGACCATCACCAAACCATCTATCGCAATAGCAATGTTTTAACCTTCTATATTCGCGCACTTTCCGACAAAAGCAATCAGAATTTGCGCAAAACAAACATGCAAACATTACATTTTGCTCGGTCAGCAGCTGTGGGGTACTGATTGCTTCGTACGATCAGAGCCACCAGTATGATCTTCGATTCGCCGGCTCACGCTCGCTTGACTGAAAAGAAAATTGTCAGATGAGCTTACATTACTTTTATTGGTCCAAGCGCGCTCCTTCGTTAGTGCACAATTTTCTTATACGCAAGACTTGGTGCACACGCCTCTGCGTTTAATTTATTTCGGTAACATGCGAGCACTCGCGCGCGCCACGATGAGTAGTCTTTTGGGTAGGACACTAAATCAGTCGCCTTTTTGGACAAAAAAACCAGACGAGGCACGATCCGTGACGCGTAGGAAGAGACGGAAGCGATAGAGCGACGCAATATCCGCTTATCACTGCGCGAAATATCTCATTTCTCGCAAACATGACCCGAAACTGGAACGTTCTATAGAACATTTTACGTCGAATATAGTCATGAGAGGTAGCGTAGTTGCTAATAAAGGAGCTGACGATGTGACGCTCTAGAAGATAAAGGAAGGATTAAAAACCGTATGGTTGCCGTGCAACCTCGTTAAATATTGAGAAGCATCACAGTTAGGCAACTAATAAGGTGACTCATAAGAGCTCTAGCCAGACTAAGCGCAGGCATAAGAGTAAGATCCCTCTCACAACAGCTTCTATCTATCAATTAAAATTTTCAGCTTCACTTTGTCTCTAGTTTGCCACTCGAGTGACTGAGAATGTGACCGGCTAACTTGGAGAGTATAAGAAACAATGTTGTGCACTGCCCGAGCTTGACTCCCAGCTGCTCTAGAGCTGGAGCCGACACTTCGAAGAGCCAAAAAACTTGGCAACTTTGCAGCTGGCGGAGCTGCAGCGACCAGCGGTGTCAGGATCCAGAGCCAGAAGTGGAGTCGGAGTCGGAGCCACAATACTGCTCCAGCCTTAAATAGAAGCCGCAACTCCGCTTCGGCTGATTCCCAAACCAAAACTGCGCAATAGATTGATAAAATATGTGATGACTTTTGAAACGTAATTTGCGTCCTTTTGTAAGTCACTAACAATCGAAGTTCTTCGTACGAAATGTAGCAAAATTATATCACACCCGCTCGGCTAATTTCTTGCAGGAAAAAGAGCCATTCATTTTTAAGGCACTCCTCTACCACCTCGACACCTGTTTCTGATAGTCCTCTTGATGGGAGTAACTTCAAGTTACAGCAAGACGACAACTTTAACTTGATCCGATCTCGTTCATTTGTGCTACTATTTGGACACATTAAAGCCTATGAGTGAAAATATTTTGCTGAACGAAGTTAGACTAGAGCCAAAGAGGTCTCGCGTTATACACTTAACGCAACATCTTTGTGTTTCAACCCTTAGAACGAGTACCGTCATTTCACCTATCGAAAACCGTTCAGCGCCAAGTTTTCATTTAAGCGTATTTAAGTGAAGCATTCCTATCACTCGTCTCGTTTGATAAAGGTGCATACAATGTGCGTCATAGCTTTGATACAAGGATCAAGAAAAGCACTAATAAGCATCAGTTAGAAGGGCGGTAAGTTTCAGTAGATTGCACTTATCAGGTCCCTAAAATACGAGGTGATTAAACTACGAAGTAAGTGCTTTCCATTGTAAAACTCTGAATTCCTTAGTGTTTGACAGCAGTTAAAATTGCCTTTCACTTTAACTCTGGTCCCGTCCTGATGACGAAGAAATTGGAAAACATATAGCCCACATTCACTCTTTAAAACTCAAAAGAACAGACTCACGCAGTATGGACTACTCTCGTCCTTAAAGTATCAACACGTCTTAATTCAAATGTGATCGTTTCCCTATATTTCCAGCGCTAATTGCTGTTCTTTTACGCATAGTAACTCTTTCTAATTCGAAATATGAAGACATCAGAGAGCGCTGAAATGGTATCGAAAATTTTTGTATTCACAATCATAAAATCAGCTGTTAACAAAATTATGGGAATGTGAATGCCGAGTGTGCGTAGATGTTCTCTATTGCTAAGACAACGAAGAATTGGTGTCCATCAAGGATTAATTTAAGAGTATTTATAGCGTTTGAAGCTCTGCAGTCTCGAGTCAGTAATTAATAATAAGAATAATGACAAAAGGTCATACCGCCGACGTCTGAGCGCCCTGATTAGCACGAACTGCAGTTTTATAGACAGAAGATTAGTTTCTGCCCCTCTATCGGCAAAATACATTCGCAAAGGAAGCATGCGTCAATCAAAATGTTTGCGATAAACTATTAATTTGCGCCGTTGAATCAAGCATCGTCGTCAAAATTTTTCAAATTGCTTAAACTGTTTTGAGTTGCGCACTATGTCTGATTATTTCTATCATTGAAATCATGAAATATTTGAAGCACTAAGTTCTCCCATCCCATAATGATGTATGGGAATTGTACCAGAAATTTCTCGTTACATAATCGTCAACACTAATGAAAATCAACAGAAAGTATGTGAACTAAGATTGCAAACAATTCATAACGCGAAAAGCTCGAAGCAAAATTTATGGAAGAATATTGAAAACATTTTTTAGGATCACTTTCAAAGAAAAAAGGCTAATTTAAAGGAATAAAATACATGTAACATTTGCGAACAACTCTCCCCGATACTCTCTCCTTTGTAGAAAGAGCAATTCAATTGTCATATGAAACTTTTAATCCAAGCGAGCGTTGAATAATATTATTTTGAAAGCTTGTATAAAATTAAGCTGAAACGATATAATAAAATAGTGTAAATCATTTGAAAGATACAGAAATTAAAACATGATAATTAGCTATTATCACATCCCTTTTCGCATTCCAAAGTTTTATTAATTCGCAACATATAACAGGTTTCTTCATGACTCAGTCCCTCAAGCTGCGCTACGGATCAAGTCATCAAGGTATCTGTTCCATTGGGTAGCCATTTGCAGAGCGCGCGACGTCGCAGTAGATTACTAGTTGCTTAGCAATATCATCATGTGTTGTCTTATGTGGATTATTGTCCCACCTCTTCTCTATTCGCGTATGAACGCTGCCATCAGTGAATTAGAGCTTAGTCGAATTAGGAGCGCTGTGACTGTAGTCACACGACCGAATAACTCTCACCAAATTGAAAGAATTTTTAGCAGTCATTTATCAAGACGACTTCTTTGTAGTTTTTTCATCACCGAATTCTATTGACGCTTAAACCAGAGTTTTCTTAATATGCTGTTCCGTTTAAGTAAACTGTTGAATGTCAGAGCCTAAAAAAGGTTATGAAAGAATTTCCTATTTGATTTATCAGGATACGGTTGGATTTATTAAATGTTGAGCATGATTCCTATAACTTTAGATAAGTTGGAAAAAGCTTCTAAATTTCTCTGCTGTTTGGCCAGAACGGAGCCAGCAGGAACGCTTTCTATCATTTCTCGTTGAAATTTGCAGCTCGATCGATTAATAACGACTAATTACAATGCTGAGTTATTAAAAGCAGTTTTTAACTCGTGCATTCGTAGGGCTTCGGCGAGAATAATGTAATTAGTTTTCTATTCAAATCGCGATTCGTTAGTTTACAAGTCGCCGACTGTTATGCAAACTTACGTAGCCTTTGTATTTGACTATCACTTCGGTTTGTTCTACACTGTCATAGGGATCAGTAAAAGACATTTACTTAGCCACCGGTAGCACAGCTTGGCTTTCCGCATGTACGCAATAGTAGAAAACAAAAATGTCATGATCTCACTCCCTATCATTTCAGCATGTACACTCAATTTTCGAGCGAAAGCAATCTTTATCCGATCGCCTTCAACCAGTTCATGTTTGGACAAGCTCATTCCGCCATAACCGAAGCCAGTAACCAACTTCCCATAGCTACATCAGTAAAAGACCTATGTGCTGTATGTGGCTATCAAGCGCGTGGAATGCATTTCGGCGTAAATGCCTGCGCAGCGTGCAGCGCCTTTTTCCGTCGATCTATAGCCGCGCAACGAGTATATCGCTGCGTAAAACGCGCAAAGAATTGCACAATTATTCATGGTAAGAGAATGCCTTAAACTACCTTTTTTGCTCATCACTATAATAGCTGCGTCTCATGGACAAGTTAGGCATTTTTAACCGCCTCTCCAGTTGAGCCATCCAGAAAGTTTCCATTTTAACACAGCTAGCTAGCATTTTTCGTTTGAGGGATTCCAATAGCTGGCAACAGGCTATTTTTGTCATTTGCGATGCAATAACAGCTCCCTATATTACTTCTCTTTTAATAGCAGCAGCTTATGGCCACTTCTTTAAAGGGGAACTCTGGTGAAAATTTTTTTTTTTATATGTTGTCAAGACAAACACGCTGATAATCGCTGCGCATTCAGTTTTTTCAGATTCGACTCCCTTAAAAAGTTTCAACCCCCTAAATATTGGTCGACGAGCATTGGCTTGAAAGGTAAACTACCGCACTGCCGTTTGCTGAGCAATTCGTTACGAGACCACGCGCTACGCTGTGAAGTGCGTGCTCAACAAAATGATATGCAGTCGAGAGATTCAAAAAAATTGAATATANTTTTTTGAATCTCTCGACTGCATATCATTTTGTTGAGCACGCACTTCACAGCGTAGCGCGTGGTCTCGTAACGAATTGCTCAGCAAACGGCAGTGCGGTAGTTTACCTTTCAAGCCAATGCTCGTCGACCAATATTTAGGGGGTTAAAACTTTTTAAGGGAGTCGAATCTGAAAAAACTGAATGCGCAGCGATGATCAGCGTGTTTGACTTGACAACATATCAAAAAATAATTTTTCACCAGAGTTCCCCTTTAAGCTGAATTAGTTAGCATTTGAAAAAAAGTTGTCAAGTTGCATAAAACGCCCTAAATCACCATTATGAGCGCAGCGTTGTACCGACTCTTGAGAAATTGTCAGTCACTTTTCTTTTCTGTCTACCGTGGGGATTCTGTCCCTTCTGCTTGTCATGAGTTTTATCTCAAAATAAATGACATCATTTGTTTTGACGTATCTTCTGTACTGCAAGCTACGCTTTGACATTTAGGATTTGCGAAATGCAAGTTCTGCCGACATTGCCGCTTCAAAAAGTGTCTCGCTGAGGGGATGTTACCAGAAAGTAAGTTAACTCAAAAATAAAACATCAAATATTCAAGACAGCAGAGGACAAGCAAATTTTAGATGCGTCATCCCATCAGTTTTCTTTTCTACTTTGATATTGCATGCCGAGTGCATTCTTAAGAACAATGAGGCTTTCCCTTTCGTCGTGCTGGCAGGAACTAATCTGTTATCCGCACCTCAGGGAAAGTTTGTGATTTAGGACCATTTATTGTGATATGATACATGTATATAATTCTACCGAAGCAAACCATATTTATTATAAACCAAGCAAGCCATCAGTTAATGACGATGCTGTTAGATCAACAAATCAACAGATCATCGTATTCCAAGATAATAAAATATTTAAACTGTCCCCATCGTCAAGTGTGCTATCTCCTATTTTTTAGAAGTGCAATCAAAAGTCTGCATTGAAGACAACATAACGACGTTGCCAGCAATTCTGGAGCCTACGAAAACAAATTGTGGGGTCGATGAATACGCCTATAAATATTCCATACTACAAAAACAGCGAAATGATCGCTACACAACTTTCAGAACGCGACATGTTTGCTTTTATTTTCTCACAATTTAACATTAAAAAAAATTAATCAAAATGATGCACTCGATCATTTTTATATAAACACCTACAGCTCTATTTCCACGATTTAAAAAGACAACACACAGCCCCAAGCTCTCCCAGATATGACAGGTGACTGTAAAGTCTTTATATAAGTTCTATTGGTGATTCACATTTCCCATATTTCTACATTACTTGCATATTTCTTCACAGCCTGCGCTTCTTCCAGCCTAAATCCGTCCCATGGGATTTAATTTAGAGAATTACTGCACGACTGCCTACGCATCAATTTATCAGAGCGTTGCAATAGTTCTAAGAAACACAATCAAGTTCTCAGACCGTAACTCGCAGGCTACAAAAGCGTAAGGCCCACTTCATAAAACTATTGCAATTACACAACTACAAAACAGCAGAATTGCAAGCGCCGTGATTGGTCATTTTCCGGTTATTCTCAGTTATATCTGGTTTTTGATAATCGGGTCAAAGGGCGACCGGTACGAGAGAGGTCCTAAAGCGATTCTCGCCTGATTACAATGTTTGCATTCAAATAGCACCGTACAGCATTGCTATGGCCACAATCTCTAACGTAGCACAGTTCAAATCACGCGCCTCCAATTACGGTAACCTTCGCGTACCGGTCGCCCTTTAGCCCGATTAGGTTTTTGATCAATCAGAACGCTTACAATTCTGCAGTTTTACAGTTGTGTAATTGTAATAATATTATGAAATAAGCCTCAGAGTTCAGTAATTTATTCATCTGTCGTATCCTCGACTTTATCTGTGAAAGATTTTAGAAAAAGATGAATTTTAACGAAGTCGCCACTATGAAAAACTATCTAACCATCGTGGAATCTGAACCAAAATTCGTGGCTAACTATCTCAACAGCAGCGGCGTATTTTTAGGCCTAACTGCTTCGGATACGGTAAGCAGCTAGTGA
>NIUQ01005235.1:0-11307 GCA_002796945.1 Plectus sambesii
GATAGCCCTGAATTAGGGCTACAACCCTAGGGTACATCAAATTTTTGAAATGTGAACAAGTTTTGACTGAAAAAATCAAAAAACTAAAAAGTTCGAAAATTTGACTTTTCTCTCCTGCATAACTTTTCAGGTTCTGCACCAATTTTTAATCTGAGAACATATTCAGATTCATCTCATCATTCCCAATCGATTGGTGTACAAAAACATTGATTCTGACAAATTCTGCCTTGTCAGCACAGAAATTTGAATTTCCCGCCATATCTCGAAGCGAAAACTTTTTAAAAAAAATCCGACATTATTTTTGTAAGTTTTACCCCAAAGTACCCTAGCATACCAAATTTCAGCGAAATCCGAACACATTTTGCCCATTGTGCCAAGGCTCTAAACAAATTTCTCGATGCTTAGAAAAAGCGGATCTTAAACTAAGATTAGAGGTAAAGTAAGGAGACAGCTCCTTCCATTTTTCGAAATTCTTCCTTCCCGCTCGAGTTGATTAATTTTACATTTCCGCTTGCATTTGATCGAAGCCTTTTCCCAAAGAGCAGTAAATAAGAACTTACATATGCTGCGGAACATAGTCTGGGATTAAAAGACGGTGACCAGACGACAAATGGTCAACTAAGAACTCCAAGAACTCCACATTGTTCTCGTTATGGGCAAATTCTACGGAATATGGTTGCTTTTCAGCAAACGTGAAAAGTTCCCAGATGACAACGCCGAACGACCAATATTCAGAAGTAATCGCAAAGCGATGACATTTTAGTGATTCAGGAGCAATGTATCGAATTGGAAGAGCAGTTTCCTTGCTCAAAATATAATATGCATCATCATTCTCTTTTAGTTTCCTTGACAGCCCGAAATCAGCTACTTTTAAAGTGTAATCCAACTTGAGAAGAACATTACGAACGGCAATATCTCGATGTATAACCTAAATCATGAAAGCAATGTATCTGTGACAGCTGCGAAGCTCGAACTGAAAATCAAAGGGGTAAAGCCAGCATTTGCGTGTCTTTTCTACAAAAGCAAGTCAAAATGGGTGGTGTTCTAAACGAGTGGCTGCCACTGAGGCAATCGCGAGTCACGTTGGACGCCCTCCTGTTCACGTTTACTCTTATGATGAATCCTTGAGATGTGATAAATAGAAATTTAAAGTGCAGGTCTTACAGATTTTGACCGCCGCAAACTGGGAAGTTTAAACGAAAGGGATGATTTACCCTTTGCTTTTCTGCCATACTTAATTTATATCTGACAGATATTAGTTATTGTTGATGTTTTAATGGCAACATATTTGTTCTTAGCGTGTGGAACTAATGGATATGCCCCATACTCGACTAGCCCTACAATCTTAGAGACATCCTGTTTCGACTTTTCAATCACTTCTCTTTGGAATGTTCACATTTTTCCGCATAACTTGTGTTATTTGTAGCCATCCTATGATTTACATACTTACATTCATAGCCGCTAAAAATTGCATAGCTCTCGCAATCTGCAGTGCAAACCACAATAAATCGCTCGTTGTGATCAAACCATTTTCTCGTCGAGATTGATAACCGTCTCCCCAGTCCGGATCGCGCTGAATCTGAAACATATAGCTACATCTCAGATATTCACGAATTTTTCACATTTACAATATGATGGCGATGGTATGCAATTTTTGGCCATGTGTACCATTGCCAATTTAAATGTGGACACTTTCTTGAAATAGTTTCAAATAAAATGTCCCATTTAATTCAGAAAGTGTCAAATTCAAAGTGAATTTGAGAAAGTGAACTGGTCTTATTCATCGAAAATCTGATCTGCATAAATGAAGAAAAAAATTAACCTCGCTATGTTGTACACCTGGCACTAAACCAAGGTTTTTTGTCATCAAATATAATCATTTATGAATCGAGCTATGCCATGAGTTTCGTGTATTCAGTGCCTAATATTAGCGCTCTTTTTGACATATTGCTTCTCTTCAAACTGCCAGGGCGCTCAGTTGGCATCGCTTTAGTGCCGCACTTGTTTAAAGCAAAATTTATGATTTCAGGGGTCTCGCTGCGAAAGGGCCACTTTACGAATCAAAATCTATTAATGCTATTATATTATAGTAGGGAAAAGCTGCAATATGCCTACCGTCTCAGGTATTAGTGATTGTTTTTCGATGATTACAGTGATTTTAGTGCAGAGTATTTTATCGCCGGAATATCTTGTTGTACTGTACTGCTTTTCTGTGATATTTTAGGATATTTATTGGATAAGAATTCGGTCGCCCACTTCTCCACAAAAATTTAATTTTCAAAGCCGTGTTTCTCTCATTTCATACCTTCCAAATTTGCTCGTTTTCGTTTCCTTCGACAACAAGTTCATCCTCGAAATCACCGTTCTTCCATTTTGCTTGAAGAAAACGATCCAGGCTTCCGCACTCGCAATATTCAGTCAAGAGACAAAATTCGCTTTTAATTGTCGTGATGGCTCCCAAAAGTCTAAGAACATTTTCATGCCCGCCTGCACATGAAGACTGAAGATGAGCAAATATGCTTAGCTCGTCTCTTAACGCTTGTCTCTGACGTTTAAGAATAGCTTCACCATCAAGCGCATTCATTGAACCCGTATCCATCTGCGGCTTCTTGACTGCCACGGGTAATTTCCCAGTTGGCAAAGACAATAGCCCCATGTGGACATCACTGAAGTAACCCTTCCCAATAGCCTGAAAGTTGACTTTTCTATCAAACGCTTCACAGGATAGTCCTTCATAAATCTACCCATCAGAGCAGGTTTGTTATTAAATGATTTTTGCATGACAATTTGAAAGAATTCTTTACTGTTTAAGTAAATTCTTGAACAGCATTATTTAATTAAGATGAATTTTAAATTTTACATTGATTTTGCTCTTGTGCTCAAATTACTTCATTAATACACAAGAAGAACACTTTTCTTCGATTTACTAGAAAAACCTAGTTCCGATAGAGAAAGGCGAGATTTATCATTATGCAAAATTTCTTGTCTATGGATTGTTGTGATGTTTTGATTAACTCGAGTTACATCACAGGTATGCGGTATTATTCTGTGTAAAATGCGAAATTAAGGGATTTTGTCAAAGCATTCAGTGGGTCGTAACGACCAAAAAAAATTACCTTGATAATAGTTAACGCGCTAAGCTCTATTTCAAAATTTTCACCAGTGGCTTCGTATTCAAGTCTGTTCAGAATGGGCGCGTCGCATTTCAGATATTCAACGCTGTCGTTGGGTAACTTTAGGCTTATGCTGTCTTCTTCTTTTTCGCTGTCACCGGCCGAGTGTTTAGTATAGTCTTCTTCCATTTTGCACGAGGTTATATTATGATGAAGCAAACGTTTTTATGACAGGTGCAGTGTGAAGAATATTTAGTCGGTTAAGCACAATGAACATTTAATCACGTCAAGCTCAACCAAACTTCTCAAGAAATCTTGTTCATAGATAAACGTTGGGTGCAAATGTCTTTGTAAATAGAAAACTGGTTTACGTAAGTGAAAAGTCTCACCCCTCTGCACCTGCAATTGAGTAGCATTGGTGTGCTTACGATGTTTAAGTAGATGAATCATGCGTCATCCTTGTGTGAAAAATAAGTAAGAAATTAGATGAGCTTTCTAACGATGAGGAGACGGAAGACGTGTGAATTCAGTAGTATAAATTCCGATCGCAAGATGCTCAATAGTAATGGTGTCTGCTATAACGGTACAATACTCTTTACTTTCGAAGTTTCTTGAAAATACGCCTCGGGACTTGAAGCCTTCTCGATAATTAGCCTTGAGGCGAACTTTTCAACTGAAAAGCATTTGTTCGACAGCATAAAACAATCTCACTTGAGCATTCTTTTCTCAATAATAGGCTTCGGGGTGTTAGCAGATCTGCATTCGATTTTGCATTTCATTGCAGTAAAAATTAAAAGTTATACAAGAAAGAAAATGTCGCATTTTTTAACTTTCCAGTTTTTCAGATTTATCGGTAGAAGCTTGCTCACAATTTCTAAGCAAAAGTAACCTGCAGATCATTCCCCTAACAGTGGGCTAATATCTTATTAGACACAGTGAACTTTGCTCTGTTGGGGGTTGAAGTCGACTTTTCCGTTAGGTATCTTATTTTTTTGTAACAACCATGGATTCAAGACGTGTGGCAATCATGAGCATGTTCTGCTTCGGAAAATGCCCAGTTGACGTGGCGAAACTCTTGAAGGCTCCTCGATTGACCGTCTACGATGCGATAAAGCGTTTCACGGAGCAAGGCGACACTCTCGACTGTCCGCGAAGCGGCCATCCACGCACCCCAATCGCTGCTTGTGTGCGCAAGATCATTCAAAGTCGAGTGCAACGCAGTCCCTGGGATTCGATGAGAAAAATCGCCAAGGAGATCGACCTTGGTCGCCAGTCTGCTCGGAAAATTACGAAAGGGACCCCCAGATGCATCCCTAAAAGCTCTAGCTGGCAACTAATGACTGAAACTGTGAAGCACGAGGAGAGTCATTATATTCCTATGTTGTTTTGAAACACCCCAGTGTTGGACTGCTCGCCTCCATAATTGTAACACTTTCCTCCTATTTCTTGGTCTTCATCGCCTAAAAGCCAAAGTCGCGATCTCAAATTAACGTTCCTTGAAGTCATTTTTGGGCGACCTACGCTACCTTCAGTGTCCTTTTCCAAGTAAGCGACCTATGAGAGATAGATCAGTTAATTTTGTAATTCAGCAGTGAAAGAAATAATAATTTACATTTGGTAATCGTATGATTCACCCACGCGTTTGAAAAATTTTCCAGTGTATTCGACTACGTATTTTGTCGGAAAGTTGCACGAATTCGTTAAAATCTCGTGCTGTTTATTGTGAAGCTTGAGTGAGCTGTGGTATGAAAAGATGGACGCATCATGGAAGAGACCGAGTTCTTCTGTCCAATTTTGTGGACGATAGTTAGTGGCAACATACTACTCGAGGCATATACACACTGTCAATGTATTTGTTCGATGATGATGAAGTTTCTGCTTTCAGCTGTTGTGGGAAATGCGCGACTATAAAAGGCAACTGATCGATCGTAGGGTGCGTTCGGTGGCTTTGAAATGAGAAACAACGCAACCTGTCAGATGTTCACACTTTCGCCATCTACGCCTGTGTAAAAATGTCAGTGAATGGGGAGGTTTAAAAGTTCGTTTACTACATTTCACCTATGTATTGATCGACCGCATAGCGCGTACTTGTCATTCGATGTTTGCATTTCTGTACATAACCATGCTGTTTTTGTTTGCCGTCGGTTCAAAGTTTTCGCTGCGCCCCATCATCCCAAGGAAGTGATATGAAATGCGTCATTGCTGCCGTCGGTGCAATATTGCATGTACACAAAATTGTCAGTCGCAATCATTCCACTTAAAGGTGCAAACAGAGAGAGAGAAAAGAGAGATTTCTGCACCATTTCATCAACAGACTCGAAGGAGAGAGAAAAAATCCTAATGGACGTCATGGGGCGACTGAAAAACAAAATAGGAGACTTATAAAGGGAAACCACCGCAAACGGACAAGAATGTTGTTATCATCTTATTCAATCGCAGGCATTCTGATTGACATCGTATTCTTAAAATTCAAATCATGTATAGCAAAGAGCGTGAAAGTTCATCTGAAAGTTGAATCACTGTCACTACCGACTAGTCTCAGCTGGTAGTCGGACTAAGGGACAAGAGGCACGCGATACAAACGCCTAACACCAGGGCCCTATTTAACGAGAGCTCAGAATCGGAAATCTGTGATAATTTGGCTGAGTAGCGCACATCAGCCGGATATCACCTGGTATCAACAGTTTGAGACTCAGCCGACTTATCACAGATTTCCGATTTTGAGCTTTCGTGAAATAGGGCCCAGGGGGCAATTTAGCCTCTCCACGCAACTTTCCACACACGCGGACGCCTGATTAGCCCAAGATGCTCTATTTTGTATGGTAAAATACGGTAGATGCTTAATTGCCCCATTTGTGTTAGGTGCTTGTATGGCATACCTCTCGCCCCTTAGCCCGACAGCACAGCTGGCGTGATACCGCCACTGAGTTGTGCAAATCTGTCGATTACATTTTGACTTCGCATTTTACTTACTAGCACTTTGGTGCGTCAGTAAATCTGATTTGCGTCATTTACAGATGATTTACATCATCTTTCTGACGCCGTTTTGGGGCCTGATAAGAGTTTATGTACGCCTGCTCCCTTCGTAATCACTGTTTTATGACATTGCAATCAGTGTTTTATTGCCTCCGATCTCCTTGTCTTATTGCATCTGTTGCGCTCCTGCTGACGTCTGGCCTTGTTTGGCCTAAATCTGCTAACTATTTTACGATTGTCAACAACGTCATAATATCTATTTATTGTCGAAAATCGTTAAAACGTTCACACTTTTGCAACTCACTTCTCAGATTTGCATTTCTACACTAGGCTTGCCCAGAACAATGGCCTCAAATGCGGGTCTATTATTTGCGTTGTTTGTGCTATTTGCACACATGACAGCGCACAACTGTCGTGCTTCACCCCTGTCGTTGACTCTCAGTAAAAAACCAACTGTATTGGTCGAAATAAACACATCCGATCTTATCACTGCAATGCCTATGCGCGGAACCATGCATCATGGACGAGGACAAGGCAGTCATTTCTTGTTGCTCGCCAAATTAAATCCTATTTCAACCAAATTTATCTGCAGGTGGCTTCGTCACTTCCGTGAAACATGATCGAAAAAGACGTCATCGTCGTTCAGAGGAAGCAAACCAATTGCTTCAAATGTTCATAAACAAGATGAAGGAACAACTGGAGGAGGAATTAGCTCACGCGGGCAATCTGCGTGGAGGACATTTATGAGGGTGATTTAAATGCAAACAATTTCGCTGTAACGTACGTTCCACGTAAACTTTGCGGATTTTTCTTTTCTGGCAGTCATATACGATCCTTTGCTATGCATGCGCACAGCGACAGGGCCAGTAACAAGTGCATGCACGTTACATGATATTTCCAAACTGGCGATACGTGTTGAGTTGGAGATTGGAGGTATGATCTGATTTTGGACGGCGGAAAGTGTAGAACCAACTTAAATCCACCAAAAATGCACTTCATCTTTGGTGACATGTATTTGTCACACCTTGCTCCCAACGTGTACCACCACTTCTGTCCCCTGAATGAACCCTTAGCAGAACTCATTTCGGCATTAGCGAGGATGTGCACTGTGTGGTGCAAGAATGACTGTGCACCCAACCAAAGAAGTTCTTCCATAACGGCATCGCGGCACTCGTCATCTTTCTTCCAGCGAGTGACCAAGGGGGACTGAGCAATGATAAAGTTTTAGATTATTCAAAATTAATTAAGGTGCGTTACAGCGAAATTGTTGTTTGCATTGAATCACCCTCCTATATTGATGATCACTTTGCAGTTTCGCGTATTATACCCGAGTGTGTCGGTAATTTTTGATACCGTGCCTGTATATGTTGCAGTTACACATTGCATGAGCATTGAATATACCTCAAAAACTTTGGGTTTATGTCTTACAAACATACAGAAGTGAAAGAACTAATAATAAATGCCTGGTTATCGTGTGACGTATGACAAACTTCGCCTACACACCTGTAATTTTTCGTGCCTGCTCCAGTGAACGATGCTCCGTCTAAAGTAGTTAAGCATATGAAGGGTTCCCTTTTCAGCCTCACTATTGACCTTTTACTGGACTGGGGTCAATTCCTCGAAAGAAAAAACGAAAATGAAAACGATTTCAGCCTGCTCCTTCAATCCAGAAATGGAATGAAAAAGAGTTGAACATATCGGGTGTCGATCTTTTATTGATTTTATTTTCATGACATGAGCCCCTGAGGTGTAGGATGAATGACGCCGTGGCGGGAAGTGCCTCTCCTCGCGGACTCGACTGACGAATAGTTGTGGCGATATCCCATCAACAGTATCAACGGGGTATGCATCTTGGATATAACATTTCCATTTAAACAAGGACACTTTCCCTAATTTAAAGAGAAATTTTTCATATTCATTTGACCTGAAAAATGTCCTTCTTGATTTGAGGACCTTCCTCTTTGAAGTGGAAATGATATATATCAGGGGCGATGTGCGCCTTTACTGCGTTGGTTGACAGGCAGAGATGAGGGTCGAGTACGATGGTTCGTTCGTTATCGGCCCTCCGCCGTCGCTGTGCAAGTTGAGCAAATTCTATGGCGTTGTGTTTACGTTCTTACGGCTACTTGCTGGTATGCGATTAGAAAGTGATCATGCCACTGGTTGCAATCGTCAGATTTTAGGCTTATTTTCAACTGTCGCAGGATTAGCGAAATTTCGAAAACAGTACATTGCAAAATTCATATTGATCAAAATCAATATACAGGCACTGTGTACACGCATGTCTGTGAATAATCTGCTATACCCATAATTTTGGCAGAAGTTGTGTGCAGATATGAAGAGTAGGTATCATAATCCAGCCCGCACTCACTGTACTTGTCAACAATTGAATTTATGGAAGCCAATTCATATACCCGTTGTAATTAAAACTGCGGGAAATGTGGCGATTTGTCAGTAGTGACGTGGGTGCGAGTAATTTTCCCGCCAACATCGTAACCGACCAATCATCACGCTTCCCAAAATTGTTGTGTGATTACAGCAGTAGAAGTTACAACAGAGTTATGAAAAGATCCATGAATGAAGAAGCGTTTGAGATTCAGGGAGAACGGTTATGCAATGTAAGCTCGTTCAGTCACACGAGGCTCAATCAAGTGTTCAACTTTATTTTCCCGGACGCACTGGCACTGTTTTGCTCTCGTCTCCAATCATACGCTTCAGCAGGTTCTCCAACGTAGTCTTTGCTTCGCGACGCACCTTGCGGCGTTCTGCAAAAATGTCACCCATTATTTACAGAAGGATAAGAGTATTTTCAACCAGTTGTTTAATGCAAATCACTAATCAAAGATCATGTCATCGCGAAAACACTCCCGAGTTTTCCTAATTTCTGCCCACCAATTAATCATTAGCCATTTAGTACAATGCTGCCACGCCGCAGTTCGATTATCACTATTGGTGGGATCTGTGATAAGCTAGGATCGTCGTTCGTGTTGCTTTCTTTCTCATTTAAAAAAAGAAACCGATAAAGGGTGGGCATTGAGAAAATTTCGGTAGTTGTGAACTAGTACGTATCGAACGCTTCTTCTTTACTATTGGGACCCTATTTCATAAAATAATTTTAACGTTCAATTTTTAATTAGTGTTGTCATCATCGTTTCGAAATTTGCGAAACTGAGACTCAAGTTACATTCGCTATCCGAGTCACACAATTTCACCTATGACAAAGCGGTGATAACAGAACGCGAAATAAATATCGGGTTTTGAGGTAATTTTATGAAACGACTTAAACGGTAAAATTTTAGTTTCCGTAGATAATTAGCAAGCGACTACTGTATTCATTTTCGAACTATCTTAATAAAGGAAAACTTTGAGAAGAAGAGAGAAGTAATCGCTTACTCTGATGGACATGCTGGTTTCGACCATGAGGCTTCTCGACTGCTTCGATCAGTTCGGACGATGTGATCGGTGCAGCGATGGCGCCCTTCAAGGCACGGCCTTCGACTCGCAAGTCGGCGAGCAAGAAGCAGTAGACGGCGCTGCAGACGATCAATCCTAGTAGCGAGCGCATTTTCCGCTAAGCTGATGTTTCTTCAATGTCAACAAATTTTCGACATTCCGATGCACGCACAGTATCACCGTGCTGGGTGGCGCACACGACGGCTGCTAGGCCCGGGCGCAGAGTGATTGAACACCGCTCAAATCGCCCTTTTATTACGTTTACAGACAGGCAAAGTCCACGCACGCTCTGCGGTTAGGCTACGCCCGACGGTGACAAGCAGATCGGTAGCAGGGTACGTTTGTGTGACGACCAATGAAACGTCGTAAAGATTGCCTTCGATTTTCACCTTGCTCGAACTGTTCACTCGCGATGAAAGTTCATAATCCGCGTACGGAAGGGTCAAAAGATCGTCGATTATGTTTGTATTGGCTGATTGTAATTCTCTTCCGATCGTTGTCTCTCTGCCTTTAATGGAACTCTTTTGCTTTGTATTAACTGGCACGCATATAGTTAATGTCACTCAGCACTATAGTTCTTGTAGCATCTTTAAGATTCTGAAGTCGAAATGACGCAATACTTGTTTGTCGGCGATTCAAGATAAGATCGTCTAATGCAGTTTTTTAAGTTTATATTTGAAATCAGCGTCGCTGTTACTTCCTGTTATGTCTCTGGTGAAATATGTTTTGCTCCTGAAAAGAGAGCGATCAATCAAAGTCCATGAATGAGACAGGGTCGGTAAGGCCGGCGGAGTAATCAATCTATGTTAGCTTCACGGCATAATATCGAACTAAATGTATCAGTTTATGGGTCGATCGCGTGTACTAATCAGAGTGGAATGTGAAGAACGCCAGCAATGTCAACAGAAAACCTTGAGCTCCTGACTGAAACTACCTATCTCTGTCATACCAGCGCACATTCACAACTAACTAATCTGACCGGCACCACACCCCACAGCGCTTTGCGAATCTCATGTGTTACTGTCGGTCGACATTTACGTCATATTTCGTGTGTCGGCACTTTGGTGTGTCAGTGAATCAACGCAGATGACCTACTTCACCTTCCTGACACAGTAAATTTTTGAGGTGTGATAAAAAGGTTTGTTTGCACCTTACGCATTAACATTCTTTGCGGTATTGCGTCCTTCGTGCCGCTTCCACTGCCGGGTTCGTTTTGCCGAACACCTGCAAATCGCCTTACAATGGTAAACAGTGCCGCCGATCGACCACTTATTATGGAAAACTCCGACATAAAACAGTCACATTTTCGAAAGTATAGTCTCCTAGTCAGATCTGGATATCTTCGCTTCGCCTACCCAATAAAATGCCCAAAAGTACGGGACTATTGTTGATGCTGTCGGTGCTATTCGTGCATCTGATAGCGCAGCACTGTCATGCTTTACCACTGCGATTGAGTCATGATTACGAAACGGATGAACTGGCCGAAATCAGTGGTGAACTTGTTGCTGCAATGCCTCTCTACGTAACTCAACAAAGAGGACAAGGTAGTCAATTGATGTTTTCTCCAAATCAAATTTTTTTTCAACCAAATGTTTCTTTAGACAGTTTTATCACTGCCATGAAATATCCTCGAAGAACGCGCCAGCATCGATCAGAAAAAAGTTCAGACGAAAATCTTAAAATCCTCCTAGACGCGATGCTAGCACAATTGAAGGATCAATTAGCTACCGTGGAAGTTCATCACTAGTACAGTAGAGTTCGTTCA
>NIUQ01005236.1:0-11325 GCA_002796945.1 Plectus sambesii
CACTCAATCGCTCTTACATTTACAAATCGCCATCAGTGAACCGACCGTTTGAGCTCAAAAAGCTCCACATCGTCTGGAATGGTCCAGTGGTGCTAATTGAGTCAATGAACGCGTATCCTGCAGCAGTCTGAGCGGTGGTAACTGGCTCTGGCACGAAAACGTCAGGGGTGACGAACAAGGCTACCAGCTTGAGGTACGCTTGATAAGTCGGTCCATTGAAAAGGTTTTCATTCACGTGAGTGAAGAAGCTAAAAAAGGGCATGAAGAAAACTTGAAGAAGACTGTACGATCAACGCTCACAATTGACCAGTTTCATATCACGCACTCAACTTAAAGTCGCATTGAATGCAGTCCTTAAAAATATTGACTAATTACGACTTTAATCTTAGTGCACGATTTTAAAGTAATCTAAGCATATTTCATAAACAATCATTACGGTTGCGGGGCGTTGTCGTGATCAAAGTTTGAGTGACTGGCTTGGTTCTGGTAGTTCACGACGATATCGCCTGCTTTAGCAGCGTTCACATCCTGCTGTCGCATTTGATTAACAACCGATATAATGTTACTGTCCGATAAATCTGAAACGAAAGAATGTCCCGCTGGCTGTGCGAACATTGCGTTGACTAGGAACGACCAGAATTCAACGATTACGGTAAGAAGAAAATTTTTTAAATTTCGAATTCTCTGCGGTTGAGCCCATACATGACTCAACTGTGTGCACCTTAACTCTGGTGCACGCATAGAAACGCTGGGAGTCAGCTTATAATTTGTGCGTACTATAAATATTTTTTGCTGCATGCAAAAGAGATGCGTGAGCCGATAAAGGGAGTAATGAGAACGTGACGGCAACTACTCAATGAAATAAATGCATCAAACATCGAAATGAAAATGTACTTTATTGCTAACCAAAAATCGACCGACCTGCGAGTGCGATGGTTATTAATTGCACTCCAATAAACAGAACACGAAGAAATGAATTAGCCATTGTATTGTGCAACGAAGAGAGGACAAAAAGTCCACGTGCCTGCTTTGGCAACGCGCAAACAATGCGTGCGAGCAGATTTCAACTTGGTGCCTCCCTTTACTTTCGAACAGATGGTGACGCTCCCAATCTCCTACCTACGTCAGCGGCATTTTTTATCTCTCTGCGGTGCAATCTGACCAATCACCAATGTGATGAGGGCGGGTACCTGCTTTCTTTCTTTCACTGTTGCTTCACTTTTCAGCAGTAGAGAAGACAAGCGCGCTTTGCTTAATTATAACCTTCTATCTTGGCTGTAAGGCCGTGTTTATGTTTTCAAAATAACACGCGTTATTCCATATTTTATGATATTGGCTTCTCAGTTCTATTCTATTGTAACGTACAAAGATCGTAAAGATCATAAGACGTTAAGCCCAGTCATAAAAGAATAGATAACGTATGATCTAGCAGAGCGGTATCATGCTTAACTTGACGAATACCACGTGTTATTTTGAAAGCATAAACACGTCTTAACGGGTTCGCGGTCGGAGTTTGATCGAAGGACAATCGGTCTTTATTCGACTTGACTCGGCAAATTTTGTTAATTAGGCGTTATCATGCGCATGAATGATAAATAGTCATCACAGCTAAACGCAGGCAACTTGATCTATCTCTTTTGCGCTGCTTTACAATCCATCTTCTTATAACTCTGAGAATAAAAAGCATTCGAAAGGTGAGGTTTAATTTAAGAAGTCAGGCATCGGAGTTATTCCGTCCCCGTTATAGCAATGTTTATTCTTTAGTAACGCACCAGACGGCGAGAATAGTCGCATCACTTTTATTGCAAACAGCATCAACAACAACAGCAAAAACAATAACAACAATGGAATGGTCAACTAACATCATCGCACGCTGCGGTCGAGGCTCTGACAATTTCGATTTCAGCCCTGAATTCAGGGACACTGACCAGTTTGTCCAACAGACTGACGGTTGTCTGAGTATTGCCGGTCAATGACTGTACTCGGATCGCTCCACGAATTGTCTTCTTGGCGTCTGCCCGCAGAAGTACTCGTTTCGCATTCGCTGAAACAGTTACATTATTGCTCATCATAAGTGAACGTATTAACAAAATACGCCAAAGCAGATGTCACGGGGCTAGTGATCTCAAGTGATCCGTTACGATTCCTTTCTCGCTTCTCACTCTTATCGTCTGTTCTCGCAGTGAACGGTTGACCCTTTCCCTTCTATCGTACGACCGCTCGTCTCATTATAAATTGTTGTCTCAAACTCTAATATAAGAACAAAAACTAACATGCTCACTGTGAAAGAATGTTCCAGTTGTTTCCAGAGCATATTTTGCTAATTACGCTGAGATGCGAAATGTAATGCGCTTCATATTGGTCGCTATTATTTGACGAAGGCTTACAAATTGCTCGCAGGGTGTGCATCGAATGTATTGTTATGAAATTTTACGCAATCCAGAAGGACCCATAGGGGGTTTGAACACCGCAATAGATACTTTGAAGATATGGCTACATAAAGTGTCAGAAACTGACCTGAGACGAGCTTCCGACCGAGATCAGGTGTTCCACCGAACAGCGTGACCAAATTGGCGGCGTCGTAGGGGGCTCGCAAATCGAGAATGGCGTCGGCTTTGCTGGTCAGGACGACGCCTCGACCGCCCCTCGTTGCCGCCAACAGCTGCCTAGCATTTGCGAACACCTACAATATGGTTGCTGGTTTCGCAATAAATAAACAGCTTTTATTGCTGCGGAAGAACTAATGGCCCCCCAATATATATATATATAACCTATGTAAATGTAAAATGTAATTACATTTCTACATTTTGCATTTACATTAGTTTCATAAAATTGGCTCCTTAGCGCTCCTTCTCCATTCTAAGTAAACTAGAACTCGTAAAAGTGTGAGAAAGCGCTCAGTGAAGCTATTTCTTGGCTTCAACTCCCTGGACTTTGCATGCTGATCGAATCCGGCTAAATAAACCCCAAAGTTTCTCATTAAGAGGACAAAGATGACGCCTGAATGAGGCAAATGGGCTAAAAGCTCACAGATCTTCATTGAACTATATGTTGCACGTATATTTAATGCCCACTTTAAAACGTACTTCAAAAAACAAATTGCACACTTTCGAATTCAATGAGCACATTTTCTATATAAGTTTGACTTGGAAAATGTAAAGTGAAAACTATTAAGATGGAAAGGGCAATAAAGTGTATCTGTGTCGAAGTGAAAATACTAGGGTGGTTCAAATGAAAAAAATAATTTCGCAATACAGCAGTCTATTGTGAAATCATTGTTTTCATTTGAACCATCCACGTAGTTTATAGTACAACCGTACCTGTCTTCTCGCGCTACTATCACTGAGCGCGGGCGCGTAGCTAATCTCCATACCCATTCCCTTTTCGACCGCCAACTGAACGATCTGAAAAAGTAGCAAGTCATCAACTCTCCTCATCTGTGCATCACTCACTTTTCCCCTGTTGAGCCAAAAGCACTTCTCCGTTCCATCAAATGAAATTAAATCGACAATCTCCCCCTTGTTCGCCAGCGTCGTCAACAGCTGCTCGTTCGCGGGTCTCGCAGCGATTATATCGTACTTTTTGGCAGTCGCGTCGTGCATCAATGTGTGCACCGCGCCAGTCTCCGACAAAGCCACGGTCAATCGGCTAAAGTTGATTCATTTTTTTGATAGCCGCAAATAATCTCAGAAGAACAATCATGCCACCCCACCTGTACTGCCGAAACTGCTTGCCGGCCGCCTCCAGCTCGCTGAGATCCAATTTACTCACGTCGACTTTGAATGGTTCGGGAATGGATTTCACCTTGCTGCCGCCTTTTTTCTTCTTCTTTCGAGGCGGTTCGGAAGGATCGTCCTAGAAAAAAACAATGAAGATCAGTCTAATGACGATGATGAAGGGACGCTGATTAAGAGATGGGCACGGGTCGGCGCTTGAGGAGGGATCGTTCACCCCCCGCATACCTCTACACTCCTCTCTGTCCTGCTTCCTTACCCCACAGTATAGCTATACTAGCACAGTACACCGCGGATTATTGCAATGTTTATCGGCACTATCTAATGTATTTTGCCTATATAACGTATCCGAACTAACGCATGAAGCGGTAAGTGCGGCTATACTGGATGGCGAAGTGTTGCAGTAATCAGACATCAACTGTAATCAACAGAAAAACACTTCGTACTTCATCGGCGGTTACGTCGTTCAGGTCACCGACATCGATGTTGATGGCGACGGTATCGTAGCCGAGTCGGATGGCGCGCTTGACGAGCGCCAAAGTCGTCGCCGCATTCGAATTGTGCATAATGTTCAAGTCGGCAAACTCAAACTTGTCAGTTTGCGGCATTTTCCTCCCTGCACTTTGGATAAGCCTGTACTTTGCATAAGAACGAGTGAAACAGACGATGCCAACGCGATAAGCCTTCAGGATTCGTGCCACCACTGAGAAACAACGGAAACTGTTCAAAGGTGCGTTTTCAATCTTTTATCCACATCCCTGCATCTCAAGTGAACGAAACGCTACAATTACGCGAATTTGAGGAAATCAGATATTCAGTACTTTGAAAGATGAAAAAAAAATAACACCAGGAAGGAATCGCGTAACCCGCAACAAAATCATATGCTTCGAAAAGTACACGCTGTTGAGCAAGTAAATCAAATTATGTTCCTACAGCACCTATTATGGAAGCACACATGAATAATGTCGCAGCGTTGATAATAATTCTATAATAGAAATCTCTACTAATATGACAAGATCCTAAACTTTGAATGATCAAAAATCGAGCTTGGCAGCCGGAAGAACCTTGCCGCGACAGTCGCCGAAGCCCACGCGATAGCTCTGACCATCACAATGACCTAAACGCGTATAATGAAAAATTTTCCTCTACGTCGGACATAAGTACTGCTTAAATCGAAAGCGCAGTGAGAGACACAGCTATAGTCGTCATTATTCGATCGGAAACAATGAATCTCGTCAGGCATCGTAGTTAGGGCAAAGCTGAGCTCGCTTTTCGATGCTTGAACACCATTTTTCACCAAGAATGATAAATATTCATTGTTTTTACGTGCGTGATTTGATAGAAAGGGGCGCTATCGACTTTCGAAGCAATTTATCTCACTCTAAGATTTCTTGTTACTGATCAAAAATATTTGACTGTGGACGCCTTACCCTTGAGGACGACTTCGTCTCCATCGAGCAAGAATTTGCGAGTGGAGTCGCCGACGGGGACGGTGTTCAAGATNCAAAAATATTTGACTGTGGACGCCTTACCCTTGAGGACGACTTCGTCTCCATCGAGCAAGAATTTGCGAGTGGAGTCGCCGACGGGGACGGTGTTCTGCCCACGCCACGACAGCTCGAGCATCGAGCCGTAGCTACCAGCGTCCTGTAAAGCGACCAGATGAGATAAATACAACGGTAAAATCAGTTGAAACATTACAGACTGAGCATCTTTCTGGTGATTAGGCTTAGAGATTTTGCTAATGTCAGTAATTTTAAGCCTAAGCAACAAAAAGATTCAGTCAATGGGCCATAAAATCGATAATCACCAACCTCTCCAGAGACCGTGCCTGAGCCCATCAAATCGCCGGGGCGGAGGTTGCAGCCGTTGATCGTGTGATGCGCCAGCTGCTGCTTCAAAGTCCAGTAAAGATTCTGAAATATTACAGCATGAATCCTGATTCCAAAAAGTGCAAATGAATAGCCAATTTACCTTGAAGTTAGTCTTGGAGACGGTATGTTCTTCCGACGAGCCCTCCGCTGAAATCAGACAGTCATTTGGAGTAGACAGAAATAAGTGCTGGACACGGCTAAGCGCAGCTACTCCTTCATTTCTTTATCTTATGCAGTGGAAATTGCTAATACCGTTAAATGGGGACCGGCCGATTTTGTCCAAAATCAGCGATCTATCGTTATAAACTAAGTATACTGTTTTCTAACGATCTCCGCTGATTTCTACTGAATTTTAACTGCATTTCTTATTGTAAGTTGAACGAACGCGGATATGTGCACGGACCTTATAGGCGCAGATTTTTTAATTTTTGATACCGAGGTGCTGTACTTATCAGGGTTCTCCTACTCTATCTATTTCATTCGCAAGTTTGACCAGAATAAACTCACGTTTGATAGCCACTTCGAGATTAATATTCAGCGTGTAAGGATCGTCGTGCTTGAGATAAGGCAACGCCTCCGGGTCCTGCAGCGAAATCGGTCATTATGGTATAAACTCAATGGAATGGACGCGTACCTGCTTGGGATTCTCAATAAAGAAAGGCTTCAGGGCGTCCATAGTGACGACCCAGGGCGAAATGGTCGTCGAGAAGCTCTTGGCCAAGAACGGCCCCAACGGAACGTATTCCCACTTTTGAATGTCGCGCGCTATAAATAAGATGATGATCATGAAGTCGAGCGCATGATGGAATGACTCTAACCGCTCCAGTCGTTCATGAGCACCATGCCGAAGATATGGTCTTGCGCTTTGTTGATAGGGACGATTTCTCCAAGCACAGTAGGCGGGCCGCCAACGAAGAAAGCCATTTCCAGCTCGAAGTCGAGCAGCTTGCACGTGCCGAAAGACGGCTCTTTCGCTGCAATTACGAGATAAACAGAGACTGCAACACAGACGTTACGTTCGTCTTATTGAACCACCAAAATGGCCGACCGTTGCAATCTAACCGTGGGAAAGAGGAGCGGTAAAAGCAATGGAGCTTTTTCAGGTTACAAACGGTAGGATGAACAATACAAAGATAGAACGGAGATGGCGCGTAAAAAAGCGAAGAAGGGATTAGGGGAACGAGCGATGGCTCGGGACGAAGGCAGAATACGAATAATCACTCGTTGATACTGTCCAACACATACCTTCGTCAGCTTTCGTCTGACCCCACGGACGACGAACCGGAGTGCCAGACACTACCACGCTCGAGGCTCGGCCGTGGTAACCGACGGGCAGCCAAGTCCTGTAAGTTACTGACATGAGAAAGATTTAAACGAGATGGCATCATTTGGGGAACGTATTTCACAAAACTATCGTAAATAGGATATGTTCACCCAAAACACCGGAAGCGCAACAGTCGCGATGAATTTCCCCGCCTAAGTCGCTGCAGCTCAGCCAGCGCACTTTGCACAGGTATTATTACAAAAATTGCAATTACAAGTTTTCGTGAAAATGCCCCAGAAAGCGCGCTCCTTCAGACTGAAAAAAGTTAAATGGACGTACCAGTTAGGCATGAGGGCGTTTTCTTTGCCACGGAACATAATGCCGACATTGGTCGCGTGCTGCTTGGAAGAGTAGAAGTCGGTGTAATCGCCTGAAATGAATGAATGAAAGTGGGTTTGGAACTATACCATCTTTTATCGTAATTCGTCACTATCGCATTCAATTTCGTCAAACTATCGTTCTAACTGAGTGCAAAGCTAACGAGATGGAGTGTAAAGTTGACAAACTGAATGCAAAGATCACAAAATGGTACGCAACAGTGAAAATTTATGCTAACAGGTAGTGTAATAGAAAGAGGAAGACAAGCGAACCTATCTCGGCTGGCATGTGCATGGTGGCATCCTTCTGCGCCACAAAGGCCTTCTCGCGCAGAGCGATATTCTCGCGTAGCGTCGCCTCATCTTTGCATAGCAGCTTCTGCAGCACCTGACGCGTCTCCGTCCACGCCGGTCGACCTAGCGCCATGAACGCGTTCAACGTTTGCTGTAAAAATACATCATTTTCAATACACTGGAACGGTAATTGCAATTGTGCTAGTTGATCAACAAATTTACTGCACTAAAAAGCGAACTTCGTATTTCAATTAAGAGCGCCATTTGCGAATCTCACTTGAAAGATAATTGCTATTCATTGCCGCATAAATTGATTTTTAATTCTTACCTAACTTTGACTATTTAAAATATTAATTTTATGAACGACTCAATTAGAAAGAGAATATAATGCTTCATAGTGTAGAAAGAGACCGCAAACAGTGACAAACCTGCGAGAAGACATCTTGGTGCTGCGAAATGTGAGTGCCAGTAATCAGCTCTTTCACAACAGACAAGTCCAAAATCTGATCACCGATCGCCACACCGATTCGCTTCGTCGGCTGGAAAACGAATATAATGTCATATCGACAATTATCATATCAAATGAACGCGAACTGTACATTGCTCTTCGTGGAGAAAACTCCGTAAGGGAGATTCTGAATCGGGAAGTCAGAGTCCGCAGCTACTTCGATGAACGACATTGTTAACCGTCAGCAGAGTATTGCCTGCAAACACAAAGTCAGGCAATTTGATAATCGAAAACGGTAAATATTTAGAGGCCAGTGACATCAGAAGCAGGTGAACGCATAGGTCCACCGCGAAATCGCCGAGTCGCAAAGAGAAAACGCATCATCCAAAAATATTTATCTTTATTCAGCTCAACGAGAAACTTAACCGCATCAACAATAAACGCGTCAGTAAAAAGAAAGTACACCGCATCCCGTATTATACAACCGTCAGCATCATCCATACGCTGCGATTCACTCAAAGTCGCGCACTTCTTTCAAAACAGCCGCGATCACTTTGCCAGCTGTCAACAGAAACAGACAGTCACTGGCGGCGTGGAACCCGAGAATTTCGTCCGTCATATCGGGCAGCGTCACCAACTGCTGCTTTGCCACGGCCGTCACCCTGTTGCCGTTTTTTCTATTGCGCAGATCTAAAACAGTTGAATAATAAATCTAAATCAACGATGGGACGAAGAGAAAAGTAATCGAACCTGTGGACAAAGGGCTTGGCTGCCAATAAATGTAGGCATGTTTGGCGCCGTCGATAATCACCGAGTACGACCCGTCGGGCGCGCACGTCGAATACTTCCGCTGCTGCTTCGACGCCTGAATCAGGCAAGTAATACTGATTGCGGACGTACGTAAACGATACACCTCCATTTGACCAGAATTCGTCCGTATGAGGCGTATCGTTGCGGTAAGATTGTCGACAGAAACACTCAACATACCTGAACGTATCCAAAAGCATTGAAAGTGGCTCGATGTTCGACCAGTTTGCCGTTGACATCAAATGACCAGAGCACGCCGTCGACGTCGTGCCTCAGACAGACGGACATTGGCTCCTGAGCGCCAAGACGTCGCGTGAACAGAAACTGGCGACCGCTCAGGTCACTCTAAAATCGTCGCTGTTGACCAGAAAGAGATATTGGATTGTAACATATATAATATCATTTTTCTGTTATGTAATAGTTGGTCAGTTTCTACAAGCAGCGCATCGACACAGTTGCCACAAGGATGGGCCTATTTTATCGAAAGAGAAGACAATTATGTTGTTGCTTACAGTTGCACAATTTTCTGTATAATAATTCTTCCCGAAATTAAGAAATTACCTTACATATGTTAAAACTCAATTTAAAAAGGCGGTCTCAACGAAGGCTGTTCACTTAAATATATCTGCATGATATGACTAACCTCTCTAATCACGGCGTGGCTCTCATCATCAAGCCAGGAGAGAAAACAAGCGTCTTGCGCGGCGACCATATCGCACTCTTCCAACTCTTCGGAGTTGTACGTCGGCTTGACGTCTTTGTTGAGCATGTTCTGAAAACAAATACAACATAGAACGAATGGAAGCAGCAGCAATACTCGCCCTCCTCATCAATATCAGCATAAGTAATCGAGGTATATAGGCCATTATAAATAAACAGCACCCGGCGTTGTATTTGTTATGGCCGCTAATCTTTAGATTATAAGAAATTGATTATCTTGGCACGGCTACTTAGCGTTAAGTTAATTATAATATAAACAGCTATGATTCGCAGCCAACATGGCATACGTAGCTGAAAATAATATACGTGCATTCAGTTCAGCTAGAAGTGACCGCAGTTCCCCTTTAATAGTTGCCTGTCCTACCTCGTTCTCAGTGGTGTACTGCATGAGTCGCTCGCCGATTTGGCGGACGAGGTCAGGATCGGCGGTGTACTCGCCGGTCTCGTCGCCCACTACCACGTCGGACCACATCCGCCCAGCATCCTGCTTGCTAAGTGATAGCTCTAGCCTAAAGACATTTTGAACGTTATCGTAAACGTTATCATATATCATATCATATACATTATCATAGAAGAATCGCAGACATCACGCAATATTATATACTATTTAAACTCAAATAATGAATGCCAAATTAACAAACGATCCTTTCCTATTCAAAGAGGACGTTTTCCAACTTAAATCAATGTAAAGAGTGTCTTCATTAACTTGTAAAGGGTGCTTGTAAAAGTGGAAATGGTATGAATTGATATAAAACCCACTTGTTGCTTTCAATGGTCCAGGTGCTCGCGTCGATGTCGACAGCGTCAGACAACTGACCAGCGAGCAGCGTTTTGTCCGCCACCGACAAGGATATCGAGTTACTCGTCAGACTAAATTTAATGTCCGTCTTTGCAATCCCATCGCGGAGATTGAACACCGCCGTCACGTCATCCGCCGTCTGTGTCCATGAGTAGATCTTGTTCGGTTGCGATTCTGAAATATTTTCATTCCATTTCAGCTTACAACACAAGTTGGCGTCGAGTTTGCTTTCTTTCGAACAGAACAACTTGTAGATTTTGTTAGCAAAAGTGAAAGGATTAATTGTGCATTCTTGCTCATCGCATGACAAGCGCAGCACACGTGTGGGCAAATTTCGTCTGCGTGACAACAGTGCAAGTAAATTATATCGTTTAACTGTTACTTTTCCGCGGACAGCTTTGAAACCTCATACCAGCAGCAAGAGCGGCAGCATCACAGTCGATAGTTTCCATAGCGGTTGTCAGTTGCTCGATAGGTTTAGCGGAGTCGGCGACGAACACACACTTGCGGCTAGAGGCCAGGATGACATTGTCACTTGCTATGCCGAGCGATGCAAACTCAACGTTGCCTCTCGTTTCTATCTCCCGACTTCTGCTCAATATCCAACCATCACTATCCGTTTCTGCAAGTTTTTTCTATAGATTATCCGCGACCAAGGACACAGATATTCAACGAAATGTTTTA
The DNA here is from genome assembly GCA_002796945.1 of Plectus sambesii. Taxonomy (NCBI): domain Eukaryota; kingdom Metazoa; phylum Nematoda; class Chromadorea; order Plectida; family Plectidae; genus Plectus; species Plectus sambesii. The sequence goes on from NIUQ01005236.1 coordinate 11,002, forward strand.
TGTTTTCAGACTCCAACTTTTTAATCCATCAATGTTAAATCTAAATCTTGGCACATATACAACACCACAATATCAAACGCTGCCTTCTGTAATTGACAATACAACAATATTTCGTAAAGGTAGAATATTTGACAAGCGAGCTTTGATTGAAATAAAAAGTATACCTTGTAACGTAATCCAATGCAGTTGAGTAACGAAAGCGCTCTGCTTCTGATGAGCCTGATCATTAGGAACGGGGGCTTCGACGACCGACTGAAGAAGAATAACGGCGCTCGTGTCGTTCTTAGCCACCGCGTCCACCACCACAAACGCTCGACCGACGAT
>NIUQ01005237.1:0-11425 GCA_002796945.1 Plectus sambesii
TGCTAAACATAACAAATAAAACCTTATTTCCAAGTATGAAAACGCGCGGAGTCAAAAAACCTATTGAATATTCGTTTAGGCCAAAAAGAAGCAAAATGAACCATTTATGTTGCGATATTTTGAATTGTAGAATGATACCTAGTTGTAGTTGAATAGTTAGACTATGTGCAGTTTCATTCAGTTCGCTTGAAGAATCTGGACCCCAGGGGAATAAGCGACACGAGCTGTCAATGCCAATGGGCCGCCAGCCGATGCCGACCCAAGTAGTGGTGCGATAATCCAAAATTATCTCGATTTCATCCTAAATTTAATATATATGGAGTTACTGGAGTCATGGCTTACTTCTAGGGTACGGTAGTATACAACATCCTCTTTATTCAGCTGCTCTATCTCGTAACAGCTATTTTTGAACAAACCGTAGCTGTCGAACTTCCATTCATTTTTTGGATAATCACGATTGAAACAGTCCCCAAGCGCTTCTCCCGGCACAATGTGAGGTGCAGCAGCTAAAATCGTCAGTTGTTCATAAACTTACTTTATGATTCATATTATTCTGCTCAATTCATGTTTCTTATACTTTCAAAATAGCACGCGTTATTCGGCATGCTTAGCGTGAATTTGGCTTTTTTGTTCTATATTTTTATTACAAGCCAGAGCAGCATATGAACAAAACACTTTCAATGATAAAAATTCATATACCATATGAGATTGGGAGACAATATCACCCATAATGTACCGAATGAAATGCGTAATTTTGGAAGCATAAACGCACGATCTAAGTATATAATATAACTCACATAGCTGGCAATTGATTCCAAAATAGCCGAATGCGCAAAAGCAAGTTTTGCGAATGAGACTATGAACTTCTTCGACGCACTGACCGCCATTTAGGCAGTCATCATCAGCTGTGCAATAATCTGAAAATCCAAACAGCCTGTATAAAACTGAAAAGAGTAAATAAAAATGCCGTAAGTAGTCCGAAGCATGTTTAACACTCGCATTATACTTGTTTACATGACGTCTCTTTGGTTCAGAGGAGAACTTTGGTCGCCTCAAGCTGTACCGTATACTGTCAAAACCGGATAAGTGCAAATCGACCCGGCAAGAAAAATTGTCGCACTTAACCGGTTGTAGATCATGTACAAAACAAGGGGTAAAAAGAGTTGAAGGCATAGAGAATTTTTGCACTTAAGTTGCACTTACGTGGTTTGCACATATCCGGTTTCGACCGTATTGTTTCCATTTACCTATGACGAGCTGACTACGAATTATATCTGTTTATATTGTAACTAACTTACCTATAGGCAGCTTATCATAGATAGCTGAAAAGCAGTATACGGTAGATTCCTTGTAGTTAACGTCAATACAATTCTCATATAAGTATGCGCCAGAGTCTGCGTCTGTTAAACAGCGTGCCTTGAGGAAAAAAATGAATCAATTACTTTGCGTCGCGTGTGCAGAATCAGTAATTTGGATGCTATTTGAAAGAGTCGATTTCAAACGATCAACACGTAGCAATCTATTGAACAGCAATAATGGGAAAATTATTCGCATTCGCGTATTTGCTGACGCATGCAATGAGCGTGCGCAAAATACAGCCAAGTGACTGTGAAGTTTTACTTCGATCAGCGGCAACGAGGCGAAAATTACCTTTGAACTGACAAATAGGGCCCGATCGCAAATGGTCGCATCGGCAGAGTCCATCGACGAACTCTCCCGCGCCCGAACATCGTTCGCGGGAAGATTGAGGCTGGCCGTCGACAATATTCACGTCGGCGCACGACTGAAACACGTCGTCCAGCTCCATACCTTGACGTTCTGTTAGCAGAATACAGCTTTGGCATGGTTCCAGAAATACCACATTGTCACTTCTTTGAACGCTGAAAGATTCACTGCTCGCTAGTAAAGCGCTGACGAAGGAGCTCACGTCTGATCGCTAAGACCAGCGAATCCGTCTTCAATATTCTCCGGCCAAATGCCTCTCACGAAAGTACCATTCGAATCCCAGAGACTCAGCCGATAGCCACCCTTAAATTTTATGAGAACGATGATCGTGATTTGCAAAAATTGACGAAACGCACCTGATGAGGGTAAGCCATTCGGAAAGTTATATTGTACGGTGTGTGCGTGTAGAAAGTTGTATACTCAGCTAAGAAAAGACATCTCGATTAAAAAGAGTTGGACACCGAAAAAATGATGAATATCGAGAAAATCGCAGAACATGACTGTTCTCATTACTTCTCTTTTTCTCTGAACTTAAGAGAGACTGTTTCTAACCATCGAGCTTCCCTTGGCACAGTTTGCAAAAAGGTCTCAGATTTTGATGAACATTATAAATTCGCGGCATTTCAGGTCGGGATTTCCGAAAAACGCATCAGAATTTTTCGAAAATGTTTTCGTGTCAAGATATGGCGGGAAATTTAAACGTGATCATGAGACTACAGTAACAAAATTAAAATCCTTGATTCTGTATACCATTCGATAGGTAATGAAGAGAGGAATCTGAAACTGACCAGAATTTTAAAATTGGTGCAAAACTAAGAAAGTTGTACAAGAAAAAAGAGGTCGCATTTTTTTACTCTTCAGTTTTTCGCATTTTTCGGCAAAAAGTTGGTCGGCTTTCATAATCGAAAGTTACCCTAGGATTACTCCCCTAACTCTGGGCTATCCAACGGTGCCATAAAAATTAAAATTCATGTGCTGGAACAATGTTCTATTTCAGCTCAAAGTTGACCAGTGCCAAAATTACGGTAGAAACGGGTTTTCAGAACTTCATGAAGATGCCATCAAAATCAATATTTCTATATACAGTTCAACTGGGAATGATAAGAGAAGTCCAAAAGTGTGCGCAGAATTGAAATTGGTGCAAAATTAAGGAAGTTATGCAAAAAATAAAATATCGTTTTTTTGCATTTTATGAGATTTTTCGCTTTTCAGTTTTTCGCATTTTTCGGCAAGAACTTGGTCGGCTTACATAATCGAAAGTTACCCTAGGATTATTCCCCTAACTCTAGGCTATCCAACGGTGCCATAAAAATTAAAATTCATGTGCTGGAACACTGTTCTATTTTAGCTCAAAGTTGACCTTATCTGCAGTTACAGTAATTCGTTTTTGTCTAAGGAATCGTGAGTGTAGTCCGAAGTCTGCGCATGCTCAGTTTGAATTTCTTTCCCATTTCTGGTTGAAACCCTTTCAAATCTGCACGTGTACAGTTACTCTACTATTATACCATGAGCTATAAGCTATCTAGTGACGTGCTTGCATAGAGATTGTAATTCAGCTGACATTAATTCGGTTGTGCATACGCAGGTGCACAAATGAAAGCTACCGCGCAAATGAACTACTGTAACTGCAGATAAGGTCAACTTTGAACTGAAATAGAACACTGTTCCAGCACATGAATCTTACTTTTTATGGTACCGTTGGATAGCCCAGAGTTAGGCGAACATTCTTGGGGTAACTTTTGATTATGTAAGCCGACCAAGTTCTTGCCGAAAAATGCGAAAAACAAAAACGTAAAAAACTCAAAAAATGCGAAAAAAACGAAATTTATCTTTCTCGCATAACTCTCCTAATTTCATACCGATTTCAAAGCTGTGCACATATTTGGACTTTTCTCATCATTTCCAATCGAATGGTATTTAAAAGTATAGATTTTGATGGCATCTCCATGAAGTTTTGAAAACCCATTTTTACCGGAAATTTGGCACTGGTCAACTTTGAGCTGAGATAGAACACTGTTCCAGCACATGAATTTTAATTTTTATGGCACCGTTGGATAGCCTAGAGTTAGGGGAATAATCCTAGGGTAACTTTTGATTATGTAAGCCGACCAAGTTTTTGCCGAAAAATGCGAAAAACCGATAAGCAAAAAAATGCGATCTATTCTTTCAAGCATAACTTTTTTATTTTTACACCAATTTTAAAATTCAGGTCAGTTTCATATTCCTCTCATCATTTCCTTTCGAATGGTATACAGAAAGAAGAATTTTGGTTTTGTTACTATAGTCATCTGATCACGTTTAAATTTCCCGCCATACCTCGACACGAAAATATTTTCAAAAATTTCTGATGCGTTTTTCGGAATTTCCGACCTGAATTACCTCAGGATAAAAAATTTCATCAAAATCTAAGACCTTTTTGCCAACTGTGCCAAGGGAAGCTCGATAAAGCTCGTTGCTTAGAAAAAGTCTCTCTTAAGTGCTGAATGAATACAAAAGTCACTTAACAAGTTTGATTTATTATATCTCTATGAAGACGCTACCAATTTGACTGCCTTTTGCTGCTCTTTAACTTCGATTTATTTTTTTTAATCTTTAAAATTGGTCCATTTTTACGTCATTTTATGTCAACTTTAAAAATTCCGATACCGGGATTTCTCGAAAATAAGCCCCGGGCTTATCAACGAGAAATAGCATTTTCGAGCCTCAACATTTTCCTTTAAAATAAGCCCGGGGCTTATTTTCGAGAAATGCACAAATTGCAGTATTTTGCTCCCGATTCGTTAAAATTTTCTCACGCGATCATCATCACTATTAAGCAGTAGCTGCAATTCATCAATACGTTTGTGTTGTGCCAGTAGGGAAACGAATTCAGCANATTTAATTAAGCCCCGGGCGTATTTTCGAGAAAGGGCAGCAAAAGTGGTTTTTTTTGACGCGGTCGGAATAATTTTTGACCGGAAAATAAGCCCGGGGGGTATTTTCGAGAAGGCTTTCGAAAATACGCCCGGGGGGCTTATTTTCGCGTGGGCTTATTTTCGAGAAAACCCGGTATTTTGCACATGCAGAGCGACTAAAAAATAATTGGTACAATTTCCTTTTGTATAACTTGGCTCAGAATAATCCGACTGAGATGAAACTTAGCAAAAATAATCTGTAGATGTTGGGCTTTCGTTTGAAAAAAAGAATTATTGAATTTGGTCATGGAGTTGCTAAGGTGTGGCCTGCAAAGATAAGGTCTCATTTTACGAAGGCGTTATCAAACCCTCAGGCGTTGCAGGCAATTCCCTTTCAAACGAGTGCTTTTTGTTTGCGTGGCCATATCCTGGCAACCCCATGACCAAATTGAATAATTCTTTTTTCAAACGAAAGCCCAATATCAGACGATTATTTCTGATAAGTTTCAGCTCAGTTGAATTAGTCTGGGTCTAGTTTTCAAGAAATAAATTGCAACATTTCTTTTTAGCCACGAAATTGAGTATCCTTTGCGCGCTTTGTAATATCTTTGCTCATTATGCACGGATTAACTCGCGTAAAGAGCAATAAAATTTCCTCTATTTATTCTACGAAATTTGTAAATATCATTTTAATTGGTGCAGAGCTTTAAAAGTTATTAACAAAATAAAATGGCAGCGTTAACTGGGAAACCTTGCATAACTAACATTTGTTGCACGAATGTCTTCAATTTCTTCCCATTTTTGTAGGTATTTTGCAAATTTTGGATCGGTTTCTTTCACAAAATAATAAACATGAAAATTCAAACATTTGACAAAACTGCTCCTTATTTGATCTACAATTGATTGCCATGTCTCCATATCAGTTTTGCATTTCCAGAATTTTACAATGTCCATTGCTGACAGTGTTACAATACCAAGATTTGTGCGGCTATTCATTTCACATCGACTGAATTTCAACTTTTTCGGGGATGGAAAATCTGTGAATGACAGCTGAGAATTGACTTTAAATGTGCATCTGCTGAATTTCACAGTGATAATGGCTGGCAATGTTGCAATACCAAAGTATGCACTGCTTTTAATCTCACATGCAGTGAACTGCAAATTTTTCAGGGATGGACAGTTTGTGATGGACAGTTGAGAATTGGCTTCAAATGTACATTTCTCAAATGACAGTGTATGGAGTTTCATCAACTTACAGAACGAGAACAACTTTAGAATGAACATATCGGATATGCTGGCTGATTCATTGTGTACAGACGTATCATTCAGCATTATAGTTTCAAGTCTTGCACTGTTCAGTTCGCTGTTCAATTGAATATTTTCCACGTTTGTGCATTGTAAGAGAAACCAATTGAACAGCTTGTTATTGAAGCCAACTTTTGTATTAAATGCGTCAAATGTCATATCCAGTTTAATATACGTGATTCTCTCAAAATAATATTTGCGTTTCATTGTGATTATTGGTATTTTGTCGGATAAAGCGATTCGGAACAGAAATCTCTCAAATTCTTTCATTTTTGATGTTTCCAGATTTGAATTAGGTAACAACCATTCGCCTGTAGGAGCGTTTGAACAAAAGCAGTAAAATGCAGCTAAAAATTCTTGGATTGTTCTGTGGGGAAAGAAAAATGAAGTAACAAGTTTGAATGAATTGTCATGTTTCCTTTCTTTTCTCAACAAACCAACCTGTTCTATAATATGTTGCAGATTAAATTGTTTACAATCTGAATAATCAAATATGTCCTTTTCTAAATTGCTTAGTGCCATATTGCCAAGACATTGTAGCTGAGGAAAATTTAGGTAATGATCTTGAATGATTTCAAATTTGTCACTAGAACCATTTTGAAATCCAAACGAACACGGAATGTCTCGATCAGGAAAATCCTGTTGATGTCTATCAATGACCCACCAAACCATACTGCAATATAGCTCCAGTATTGTGCCATTAACAAGACTTTCATGAACTAGGCAAATGAATGTCAGAAATAAAGGTGTCTTTGCAAGCTTGTTCAAATTTTCATTGTTGTTCAATAAACTGTGCACTGCTGCAATATTATGTTTATTGTCAGACTCTGATGAGAGAAAGTGATTGTATATGTATTTTTCTTTTTGTTGCATTGTTGTGAAACCAAGAACTTCAGCAAATACAAATCGCCCTTCATGCCCTCTAAGATTTGATAAATATCCTTTTCGTGTAGTAATAACTATATTGAAGAACAACTGCTTGTTAATAGTTTTTCCTTTCATATATGAGCTAAACTCCGCACACTGTTCTTCTAATGATGATTCATCATACCCATCCAAGAGTACTAAAATACGATATTCTTTGCAGAATTGCTCATTATACCCTAGTTTCCTAAGATTTTCATAACCCTCTGCTGCCAAATAATTCTTTGAGTAGCATAGCACCAAATCGGCAATGCTTTGAAAAGTCTTTTCACGCACTTCGCGAAATTCGGCGTAAATTACAAGATCATAATGCAGCAGTTCTTGTTTTCCATTTGCCCATTCATAAGCCAGCCGTCGCATTAGAGACGTTTTTCCAGTTGCTGGATTCCCTTCGATAATCAGCATTTTCACTTTTTCGAATGCTTCCTTAAGCAGTTGTGCATGATCTTCAGTTGTTTGTGAATTTTTCACGTCATCTTTTAGCGCCAAAGACACCCAGATATTTTCAATGTCAAATGTGAAAGGAAATGAGAAGGGGTAAACTTTTTTAAATCTTGTCAAGTAGCTTTCTTTCAGCGATTGTTGAACGCTGAAAAATTAGGTCATACAATACGCTTTAAAGTTCGCGCGCGAGGAATGATGTATCACCTCAAATTGCACGCCTTTTTTGGCCACACATTTCAATGTTAATGTCTGTGATTTTCTTTTCATTTCGTGTAACAGTCAGTTTTCTATGACTTTTTGAAAAAAGTTTAGTAGCAGATTTGATAAATCCAGATAGAATTGAATCCCAAACAGATTAGGGACCATTTTTTATTAAGTATGGATGGACACGAAGGTGGCCAAAGAAATCCATGTCCGTATAACAAGTCTCTTAGGGGACACTAAAGTTTCCGAATCAACGGTTGAATATTGGGTCAGGGAATATATGCGCGGACGATACTCATTCAAGGACGGCCATCGTTAGTACCGTAACCGTCGAGACAAACATCGATGCCATTCGTGAACTGTTGAGAGCTAATCCGAGAACGACATTCGATGATTTGGAAGAGAGGTCCGACCTCAGTCTCGACTCACTTTAGAAAATATTGTACGAAAAGCTCAGCGTCCAGAAGAAGTTCTGTCGTTTTGTCCCACACAAACTGACTGCTGAGCAAAAGCAGACCCGTTTAGACATTTGCCGTCAGAATCTACGAATGTGGAAGAATCAAGGACAAAGTTGATCAACAAAATCATCACAGGGTATGAGACTTACGTCCACTTCTATGACGCCCCGTCACGTTCAGAGTCAAAGATATGGGTCTATGATGATGAGTCACTTCCACAAGTTGTGAAAAGTGAATGAACTATTGAGAAAATGCTTTATGCCGTATTCTCCAACACATCGAGTTTGGTCAAAGCCGTCAAACTGGAAAGACAGAGAAGTTTCACCGCTTTGTGATACATCACTCAATATTTCCCTCACATCTTCAAGGACAGCTCCAGGAAAGATCTACTTTTGCATCAAAAAAATGCATCGTCTCATAAGGTGGCCCTTACTCTTCAATATCTGGCGGGAAAAAAATCAAGACTATGCCGCACCCGCTCTATTCATCCGATATCGCGATCTTCGACTCTCGACTGATCGCTTATCTCAAGAGTAACCTTCACAATCGTACCTTCGACTCAGAGGTAGAGACGGGCACTAAAATTAGAAACACGCACAAATGTCAATAATTTTTATATCAACAGACAGAGCATATCGAGATTAGTCTAACTGTGCACTTCTTTTCTTCAAATTAGATGCGAAACTATTTTATATTTACGTCTGAAACTTTGGTGCGCTGATGGCCGCACACGTTGTTAAGCGGTCGACAATCTGGTTGTGGCGTACTGCGCTCATTTGCATCGGAGGACCCTGAGTGGAAAGGAAATTGAGGGGGGAAAACAAAGCACAGCTGTCAAGAAGTGACACTAAGAACGCCTGTCGACAGTATTAACGGTAGAAAGACGTCATTCGAACGCATCCCCCTGAACTTCATGTAATGAGCACCTTCTTGTCTACTCTTGAGTACTATATTCGTGCTAAGATTAGAGAGGATTTAAACTTTTCAACAAGCCTAAATTTTTTCAACTCAAAAGCCGCGCCCCTAAACATCGTTTAAATGGTTCAGACTATAGCGCAAATGAAAGCTCATCACTTCTTTTATCTAGAACCGTTGGAAGCAAAAGCGAATTTGCCTTTAGTTTTTTAAAATCTTTCTTAGAACACACGCAACTGCCATAAAAGTGCCATTTTCAGTACTGGAACAAAAACTCAAAAGCCGCGCCCTTAAAGCTAGTTTATAAAGAGCGAAAATGAGTCTGACTAGCGTAGAAAATCTCGTAGATTCTAATTCCGTTGGAAGCAAAGCTCGAAAAACCTTCAGTATTTTACATTCCTCATTTTAAGAATTTGTTAGCAGCGTTGCAACGACGATTTTGACTAAAAATCGACTCATTGCGAAAAATTTACAACGTGTAGGGTAAATTCATGCGATAAAAATAGCTCCAGCATCGTAAAATGTCGCTAAAAACGTCTTATTATTTTTTAAATGAATTTAATTCGTGACGATCAGTAACCGCTGAAAATTGCGTTACGGCGTCGCCGCTTTTCTCAGCACCGATTCTACCGTAATCTTTCTGGACGGCAAATTCGTTTGTGCCCGTCTCTACTCAGAGGAAGAGAGATATTCGGCCGTTTCAGAGTATTCTGGGTCAATTTAGAAAGAGTGCTGGCGCGCGGCCTTCAACATGTGGAGGAATCGAATGGAGTGGTGCATTGAGGCTGTCGCGAAAGTTGTAAGATTCGCGAGGATTAAGTAAGAATGATAACGCACTGTGCTTATATTTAGGACGTTCCGATGAATTCTGAGAAGCTTGCTAGCTTCTAGTGAGCTGTAGCTACCTCCCTACTCTTGTGCTATTTCCGTTGCTTCCGCCTTACTGTGAGCGCTCACACGCCGGTCTTTGAGCACCGCTTTGTGCCGACCGACTAATTGATGTGTTTTTTGCCTCAACTGCGCCCGGCTATATAGCCCACATGTTAAGCTAATTGCATCTCATTTGTATCTTGGGTGGTCTGACTGATTGCCTCCCCTCTCGCTAGGTCAGTTGACGCACCTTTGCTTTACACCTACGTAGGACGCGGGCGCCCCGATGAGTTGAAAGGTTAGCGGGACGAACACACGTTAGACACGAGAAGAACCGCGGCGCGGGCAGGTCGAAAAGACGACCTGCCCGGTCGACGATATCTGTTACATCGGACTACAACAAAGAGATAGTTCGAACCAGTATCGTGTGTCTCCCCTTGTGGCCATAAGCATATTCTTGTGTGTGGTTGAATAAAAGAAGGAATGTGGCACCTCTCTTACCGACACAAGACACAAGGGATAAAACATCCACTGAACCACCAATTACTCCCAATTACCCTGCACTTGTCGTAGACTCCGCGACAGAGGCTAACGGAGACTACTTTGACTGAATTTTATCGTATTTCATTTGAGCGTGTTTAAAAAAACCTGAGCTTTAAGACTTACTGTATGACCTATTATAACTTCAGGATGAAGTATTAAGATCTCATTAAAATTTATACAGATGAATTGGGTGTTTAAGATATTTTATGAGAAGATTGACAATATTTTTTGATTGTTTGTAAACGGCAGCAGCAGTAAAGTGTTTAAGAGAGACTTTTTCTAAGCATCGAGCTTTTTCTTCAGAGCCTTGGCACAATGAGCAAAAATTTCTCAGATGTTGATGAAATTTGTTTTCCAGGGGGTAATTTAGGTCAGAATTTCCGAAAAACGCATCAGAATTTTTCGAAAATATTTTCATGTCGAAATATGGCGGGAAATTTAAACTTGATCAGCTAACTACAGTAACGAAATCAAAATCCTTTTTTCTGTATACCATTCGAAAGGAAATGATGAGAGGAATCTGAAACTGACCAGAATTTTAAAATTAGTGCAAAACTAAAAAGGTTATACTTGAAATAATAGATCGCATTTATTTGCTCATCGGTTTTTCGAGTTTTTCGGCAAGAACTTGGTCGGCTTTCATAATCGAAAGTTACCCTAGGATTACTCCCCTAACTCTGGGCTATCCAACGGTGCCATAAAAATTAAAATTAATGTGCTGGAACAATGTTCTATTTCAGCTCAAAGTTGACCAGTGCCAAAATTACGGTAAAAATGGGTTAACCAAATTTCATGAAGACGCCACCGAAATCAATATTTTTGTATACAGTTCAACTGGGAATGATAAGAGAAGTCCAAAAGTGTGCGCAGAATTGAAATTGGTGCAAAATTAAGGAAGTTATGCAAAAAATAAAATATCGTTTTTTTGCATTTTATGAGATTTTTCGCTTTTCAGTTTTTCGCATTTTTCGGCAAGAACTTGGTCGGCTTACATAATCGAAAGTTACCCTAGGATTATTCCCCTAACTCTAGGCTATCCAACGGTGCCATAAAAATTAAAATTCATGTGCTGGAACACTGTTCTATTTTAGCTCAAAGTTGACCTTATCTGCAGTTACAGTAATTCGTTTTTGTCTAAGGAAT